>BLSH010109530.1:3330823-3348309 GCA_018402905.1 Glandirana rugosa
CACATACATATTTTCCAGTTACTCAAAGACCTGAGGTCTGTCTGGGAACGTAGAAAGTAAGTCACGACGTGACTGCAAAGACCTAAGACTCAGTACCCCTTTCGTTTTCTAAACAGTTTCCTAAACGCCCTTTTCCATCAATTTGACATATTTTGTCCTTTCCCTATATTTTTCTATAGGTTCCTTAACTCTTACGGTTAGTCATCACAAGTTTGAGACTAATTCTTAACCTTTTACTCCCGAAGACAACTTTGGTTTGGTGTCAGTCCATCTGGTGCCTCCTTATTGTGCATCTTGAAAGAGCCACACCACATGTTTACAGATAGTCCTGAAGTTATTTGTGGGTTTTTCTTTGCATCCCGAACACTTTTCATGGTAGTTGTGGCTGAAATTTTAGTTGGTCTACCTGACTGTGGTTTGGTTTCAACAGAAGCCCTCATTTTCCAATTCTTAATCAGAGTTTGAACACTACTGATTGGCATTCTCAATTCCTTGGATATCTTTTTATATCCCTTTCCTGTTTTATACAGTTTAACTACCTTTTCCCGCAAATCCTTTGACAAATCTTTTGCTTTCCCCATGACTCAGAATCCAGAAACGTCAGTGCAGCACTGAATGAAAGATGCAAGGGTCTGTCTGGAGTCCAGAAACTCATTGACCTTTTATACATACACATTAATTACAAGCAAACAGATCACAGGTGAGGATGGTTACCTTTAATAGCCATTCAAACCCCTTTGTGTCAACTTGTGTGCATGTTATCAGGCCACAATTACCATGGTATGTAAACTTTTGATCAGGGTTATTTGGGTAGTTTCTGTTGTCATTATGATTTAAAAAGAGTAAACACAGTTGATTGATAATAAATGGCTTCATCCAAAAACTAACCACGAGTGAAAGAAATGTTTCTGTGTTCTCATTCATATTCTCTGAAAAATGGCAGAGAAATCATAAATTCTGCCAGGGTATGTAAACTTATGAGCACAACTGTATGTATATATATATATATATATATATATATATATATATATAGTGGGGCAAAAAAGTATTTAGTCAGCCACCACTTGTGTAAGTTCTCCCACTTAAAAAGATGAGAGAGGCCTGTAATTTTCATCATAGATACACTTCAACTATGAGAGACAGAATGAGAAAAAAAAATCCAGAAAATCACATTGTCTGATTTTTATAGAATTTATTTGCAAATTATGGTGGAAAATAAGTATTTGGTCACCTACAACAAAGCAAGATTTCTGGCTGTCACAGACCTGTAATTTCTTCTTTAAGAGGCTCCTCTATCCTCCACTCGTTTCCTGTATTAATGGCCCCTGTTTGAACTCATTATCAGTATAAAAGACACCTGTCCACAACCTCAAACAGTCAGACTCCAAACTCCACTATGGCCAAGACCAAAGAGCTGTCAAAGGCACCAGAAACAAAATCATAGACCTGCACCAGGCTGGGAAGACTGAATCTGCAATAGGTAAGCCGCTTGGTGTGAAGAAATCAACTGTGGGAGCAATTATTAGAAAATGGAAGACATACAAGACCACTAATAATCTCCCTTGATTTGGGGCTCCACGCAAGATCTCACCCCGTGGGGTCAAAATGTTCACAAGAACGGTGAGCAAAAATCCCAGAACCACACGGGGGGACCTTGTGTATGACCTGCAGAGAGCTGGGACCAAAGTAACAAAGGCTACCATCAGTAACACACTACGCCGCCAGGGACTCAAATCCTGCAGTGCCAGACGTGTCCCCCTGCTTAAGCCAGTACATGTCCGGGCCCGTCTGAAGTTTGCTAGAGAGCATTTGGATGATCCAGAAGAGGATTGGGAGAGTGTCATATGGTCAGATGAAACCAAAATAGAACTTTTTGGTAAAAACTCAACTTGTGTTTGGAGGAAAAAGAATGCTGAGTTGCATCCAAAGAACACCATACCTACTGTGAAGCATGGGGGTGGAAACATCATGCTTTGTGGCTGTTTTTCTGCAAAGGGACCAGGATAACTGATCCGTGTAAAGGAAAGAATGAATGGGGCCATGTATCGTGAGATTTTGAGTAAAAACCTCTTTCCATCAGAAAGGGCATTGAAGATGAAACGTGGCTGGGTCTTTCATCTTGACAATGATCCCAAACACACCGCCCAGGCAATGAAGGAGTGGCTTCATAAGAAGCATTTCAAAGTCCTGGAGTGGCCTAGCCAGTCTCCAAGATCTCAACCCCATATAAAATCTTTGGAGGGAGTTGAAAATCTGTGTTGCCCAGCGACAGCCCCAAAACATCACTGCTCTAGAGGAGATCTGCATGGAGGAAAGGGCCAAACTACCAGCAACAGTGTGTAAAGACCTTGTGGAGACTTACAGAAAACGTTTGACCTCTGTCATTGCCAACAAAGGGTATATAACAAAGTATTGAGATGAACTCTTGTTATTGACCAAATACTTATTTTCCACCATAATTTGAAAATAAATTCTTTAAGAATCAGACAATGTGATTCTCTGGATTTTTTTTCCCTCATTCTGTCTCTCATAGCTGAAGTGTACCTATGATGAAAATTGCAGGCCTCTCTCATCTTTTTAAGTGGGAGAACTTGCACAATTGGTGGCTGACTAAATACTTTTTTGCCCCACTGTATATTGTGGGAGATTAGCTCGTGGGGATCACCTCTCCTGGGAAAAAGGCAGCTTGCAGGCAAACTTTCTTAAAAGTCTGGCGGGTGGCCAGTTTTATTGATAAAGGTTGCAAGTCATAAACAAGCAAAATAGCAAAAACAACTCCTTGCAGTCGGGCACTAAACTATACAGAGCAGGATACCTCTCTATACAGTGTTGATGTCAGGAGACCACTTCCGCCTCTGAAATTCGGGCCAGGAGACCCATGGGTGGGCGCGCATTTGCGCACGCTGGTGCACACGCGTATGTGCCGGCACGGTCCCCAGATGGCCATTTAAACTGACAGCACCTTGCAATCGGTGCTGTCCGTTCTACAGTGTTACCATGTTTCTTAGTGATCCGTTCTGAGCTTCCTGTTACCTGTGACCCGGCCTGAATCCGTATCTGCTTGAACTCTGCTTGCACCGACCCCCGGCTTGCCTATGACCACTCTTCTGTCTGACCCCTGTGTACCTCAACCTGCTTGCCTGTTGACGACCCTGCCTGCACCCGACCATGCGATTGCCTGCTCCTCCTGTACTGCTTTGCCCGCATGTTATTGACCCAGCCTGCATCACTACTCTTCAGTCTAGCACGGACTTCTGGATGACATCTTACCATCACCTGTGTCAAATCCAGCCCTTGTGCTCCCCTGTGCTCCAGGGCTCCCTGTCTGCTCTACCAAGGGTTCTGGAACCAGGGTCGTAAGAGAGGTTGCCTACTGCATAAGTCAGAATCTACCATCAGGTACGTGACAGTCGGGCTTGTCCGAGACACCTCCAAACAAAACAAACGCAAACCTTTTCTTTTTGAGTCCTTTAGAGCAACCAATTCCCAAGGTGTAGCTCTCTCAGTGTAGTGATACTGAGTCCCAGGCCAGAGCTCCCTCTAACTCTCTTCCTGGTCCACCTGAGAGTGGACACCAGTGGACCACAAAATCCAGTCCAGAACCCAGCCTGCCAATGTGGCTGGTAACACCTGGACTGGATTCCACCCTAGTTCACTCCAAATGAACGCATGCAAGGAGACACATAGCGTCCATCTATTATCTCGCCTCACATAACAACACAATATATATTGTAAAGTTGGGGGATGTAGCTTCACAGGATTGAGTGCACAAGCCGGTAACTTAAACAGTCAGTGGGTTTATTTTCCCAATAAACAAAACAAAGGTAAGCTTTCAGCAGCAAAAACAAAACCAACAACAGAAAAGTCCGCTTATCTTCAGCACAAAATAAAGTAAAAGTAACATACAGTTCTTGGAAGACTCTTCAACCCAGGACCTTGCACGGTCCTTGTCAGGTAAGTTTTGCTTTCAGTCCCCAGCACACGTGGGTCTCCAAACACTTTCAGCTCTGCCAAAACACTGGTGTCTCCTCCCAGCTCCTCCTCACACACCAGCTACACACCACTTCCTCTCCTTATGAGCTGCTTCCTGGCTGCTATTAACCCCCATGTGTGCTGGTTTCCCTGTGATCAGGGGTGGAGGCCCTATCCCACCCGAATATCACTTTAGGGCCTCCGAAATTCCGGGTCCCTACTACCTCTCTATAAAAAGTAGGGAGAACTGCGAGTCAGCCCTCCCTGTGCTCTCGCTACTCCCGGAACTTCTCACCCCCTCGGGTGACCCCCTGAGCACTACCCCTTTCCTTTCAAAAAGACCATAACCCAAATATTGGTGATATATAGCACCCGTCCAGGACCCACCCCTGGCGTCCTCTACAATATATATATATATATATATATATATATATGTATATCTGCTACTGATAACTGATTACATCTATTTACATAACATTAAGTATAGAAAGTACTAAGTATCTGTTAACTATTCAGATTGTAATCTTTCACGAGCAAGGCCCTCTTGTAGTGAATTGCATTGTAACTGTACTGTTAGTGCTATATAAATCCTGAATATTATTAATAATAATAATAATAACATCAGTTTAATATACAGTATCTCACAAAAGTGAGTACACCCCTCACATTTTTGTAAATATTTTATTATATCTTTTCATGTGACAACACTGAAGAAATGACACTTTGCTACAATGTAAAGTAGTGAGTGTACAGCTTGTATAACAGTGTAAATTTGCTGTCCCCTCAAAATAATTTCAACACACAGCCATTAATGTCTAAACTGCTGACAACAAAAGTGAGTACACCCCTAAGTGAAAATGTCCAAATTGGGCCCAAAGTGTCAATATTTTATGTGGCCACCATTTTCCAGCACTGCCTTAACCCTCTTGGGCATGGAGTTCATCAGAGCTTCACAGGTTGCCACTGAAGTCCTCTTCCATGCCTCTATGACGACTTCACAGAGCTGGTGGATGTTAGAGACCTTGCGCTCTTCCATCTTCCATTTGAGGATGCCCCACAGATGCTCAATAGGGTTTAGTCCTGGAGACATACTTGACCAGTCCAGCACATTTACCCTCAGCTTCTTTAGCAAGTGTCACGGTCCTGGTGGTGGAGTCTGTCTTGTGCAGGGAACAACCGCTTTTGCGCACCAGATTCAAGGACTCCTGGTAGAGGAGACAGGAAGTCCAAGAGTGCGGGATGGCATGAGGGCTGGAAGTCACTGATGATGAAGTGATGATCCAGAGGGTCGTGCAGATCAGAGGAATGGTCGCTCAGGCTGGGTCGGCAATGGGCAGGCTGTGTGGTACAGATGGGTTAGGCAGAAGGGTGGTCAAGTCCAAGCAGGGTCGTTATCAGGCGGGCAGCAAAAGTACAGGAGGATCGGACAATCGGATGGTCGTGGAAAGCCGGGGTCGGTGCAGGCAGCAAATCAGCAGGTCAGGGCAGGCCGGGTCAAACAGGAAGCAGGTAATCACACAGGAACAGAGGTTAGAGCTGGGGCTCACAGATCACAGACGCTGTAGAACGGACAGCACTTGCTGCTGGTCCCAGCAGATTCAAATAGCGCTGTTGACGCCGTTTCCACCGCAGAAACGGCCACAGAGCACCCAGGCTGGGTGCTTTCCTAACAGCAAGGCAGTGGTCATTTTGGAGGTGTGTTTGGGGTCCTTATCATGTTGGAATGCAGCCCTGTGGCCCAGTCTCTGAAGGGAGGGGATCATGCTCTGCTTTTGTTTATCACAGTAGATGTTGGCATTCATGGTTCCCTCAATGAACTGTAGCTCTCTAGTGCCGACAGCACTCATGCAGCCCCAGACTATGACACTCCCACCACCATGCTTGACTGTAGGCAAGACACACTTGTCTTTGTACTCCTCACCTGGTTGCCGCCACACACGCTTGACAACATCTGAACCAAATAAGTTTACCTTGGTCTCATCAGACCACAGGACATGGTTGCAGTAATCCATGTCCTTAGTCTGCTTGTCCTCAACAAACTGTTTGCAGGCTTTCTTTACCTTTAGAACATGTTTTCTTCTGGGATGACAGCAATGCAGACCAATTTGATGCAGTGTGCAGTGTATGGTCTAAACACTGACAGGCTGACCCCCACCCCTTCAACCTCTACAGCAATGTCTAATTCCCAAAGACAACCTCTGGATATGACCTCTGTATATCCAGCTGAGCATGTACACTCAACTTCTTTGGTCGGCCATGGCGAGGCCTGTTCTGAGTAAAACCTGTCCTGTTAAACCGCTGTATGGTCTTGGCCACCGTACTGCAGCTCAGTTTCAGGGTCTTGGCAATCTTCTTATAGCCTAGGCCATCTTTATGTAGAACAACAATTCTTTTTTTCAGATCCTCAGAGAGTTCTTTGCCGTGAGGTGCCATGTTGAACCTCCAGTGACCAGTATGAGAGAGTGAGAGCGATAACACCAAATTTAACACACCTGCTCCCCATTCACACCTGAGACATTGTAACACTAACGAGTCACATGACATTGGGGAGGGAAAATGGCTAATTGGGCCCAATTTGGACATTTTCACTTAGGGGTTGTTACGAACCTGACGGTGGAGTCTGTCTTGTGCAGGGAACAACCGCTCTTGCGCACCCGATTCAAGGACCCCTGGTAGTGTAGACAGAGGCCCGAGAGTGCGGGATGGCATGAGGGCTGGATGGTCACTGATGCTGTAGTGAGGTTCCAGGAAGTCGTGCGGACAGAAGAGTGGTCGTACAGGCAGGGTCGGCAACAGGCAGGCAGAGAGGTACAAAAGGATCAGGCAGGTGGATCGTCAAGTCCAGGCAAAGGTTCGTTTAACGGGCGGGCAGCGGAGGTACAGAGGAGTAGACAAGCGGATGGTCGTGGATAGTGGGGGTCGGTGCAGGTAGCGGACAACAGGTCAAGGCAAGCCGGGTCAACAGGAGGTAGAAGAACACAGGAACAGGTGGGGGAGCTGTGGCCCACAGGTCTGGAACGCTGTAGAACGAGCAGCAGTTCAATGCAGGAGTCACTGGGTTTAAATAGGCGCCGTTTGGCGCAGTTTCCGGCGCGTGCACGCGCACAGGCACTCGCGCGCACGCAGGCGCGCACGGGAGCGCGCGCACCACCGTGGAAACGGCCAGAATTGCTGGCAACAAGTTATTTCTTTTAACATTGCCCCCCCAAGGGGCAGCCTCCGGATGCCTACCGAGCGTCACCATCCTGGCGCTTTCGTTTGAAGGCCTGAATCAGTCCGGGAGCATGGATGTTCCCTTCGGGTTCCCACAAGCTCTCTTCCGGGCCGAAACCCTTCCACTTGATCAGATATTGGGTCACACCAGTTCTCCGGTGGCTTTTTAAAATTGCTTCCACCTCAAACTCCTCCTCTCCGTTAACTAGGATGGGACCTGGTGGTCCTATTTTTCGGCCAGAGAAGGAATCGTGGACCACGGGCTTTAGTAGGGAAACGTGGAAAACCGTGTGGATCTTCAGAGATGGTGGAAGATCAAGTTCGAATGCCACCCGGTTAATCTGTCTTTTCACGGGAAAAGGCCCCAGAAACCTCGGGCCCAATTTTTTCGAGGGGCATGCGAGTTTCAAATTTTTGGTTGATAACCAAACATGGTCACCGGGTTGGAGCTCCATCTCCCCCCGTCTCTTCTTGTTATAGGCTTCCTTGCTAGCCTCCCGGGTTTTGGTTAACGTGTCCTGAAGGAGTCGACAATTGGTGTGGAGGAAGTTGGTGACATCCTGTGCTGCTGGAACGGAACATTCTGGATTCAAGTCGGGCAGAAATGTGGGATGATAGCCATAATTGGCCCAAAATGGGGACTGCTGGGTGGCCGAATGGATAGAATTATTGTAGGCGAACTCGGCCTCAGGCAGCAGTGCAACCCAATCATCTTGGGAGAAGGACGAAAAACATCGCAAGTATTGCTCCAGCGTCTGGTTCGTCCTTTCTGTTTGTCCGTTGGTCTGGGGGTGGTACGCTGAGGAGAATGCCAGTTCGATTTCCAATCCAGCACACAAGGCTCTCCAAAATCTTGACGTGAACTGGATGCCTCGATCAGACACAATGTTGCTGGGCACTCCATGCAGTCGGACAACTTCCTTTATGAATATACGGGCTGTTTCGGCCGCTGAAGGGGTCCCCTTCATAGGGATGAAATGAGCCATCTTTGTCATCCGGTCCACAATGACAAAGATGGTAGAAAACCCCTCTGACGGAGGGAGTTCCACGGTGAAATCGATCACCAGTTGCGACCACGGGCGTTCAGGTATAGGAAGGGGGTTCAACAGACCCCAGGCTTTAGCTCTGTCTGTTTTGTTCCTGGCACAGATGGGACAGGCTCCAACATACTTCCTACAGTCCTCCAAAATGTTGGGCCACCAGAACGACCGTGAGACAAGCTCAGCGGTCTTTTGTGTGCCAAAATGTCCTGCCAGTTTATGGTCATGGCAACGACCCAAAACTCTAAGCCGCAGGCTTGCCGGAATGAACATCTTCCGTCCCAGCCACCATAGACCATCCCTTACGGACAATCGAGTGTCTCAATCGGTGGAGGACTCGTCCAAGACTCGACGAAGTTGGGAGAGAAAGTCCTCATCTGTTAACAGGAAATTCCGTGCAGGAAGTATAGTATCCGGTGGAGTGGTATTGCCTGTTTCTGTGAACATTCGGGAGAGGGCGTCGGGCTTACTATTCTTGGATCCGGGACGGTATGTAAGGTGAAAATGAAACCTGGAAAAGAATAGCACCCAGCTTGCCTAGGTCTCAGTCTCTTTGCAGTTCGGAGATATTCCAGGTTTTTATGGTCAGTGAATATCAAAATAGGGTGAGAGGCCCCTTCCAACAAATAGCCCCACTCCTCTAATGCAGATTTAATAGCCAGTAGCTCCTGGTCTCCCACGTCGTAGTTCCGCTCCGGGGCGGTCAGCTTCCTAGAAAAGAATGCCACTGGGTGGAGCAGGGCCTTGACACCCTGGCGCTGGGTCAGGATAGCCCCTACTGCAGTCTCAGATGCGTCCACCTCCAGGACGTATGGCAAAGCTGGATCCGGGTGCTTCAGAATAGGAGCAGACGTGAAGAGGGCCTTGAGTTTCTGAAAAGCGGCTTGAGCTTCGGGGGACCACTGGAACCGGATATTTTGTTTGGTTAAACTTGTGATGGGCTCCACAATGGCGGAAAATCCTTTAATACATTTTCTGTAAACGTTTGCGAAGCCCACAAACCTCTGTACTCCTTTTCGGTCTGTAGGTGCAGGCCATTCCAGGATGGTGGAAACCTTCTGGGGATCCATGTGGACGCCTGTCGTAGAGATGACCAGCCCCAGGAAATGCATGCTGGGCTGTTCAAATGAACATTTCTCCACTTTGGCGTATAAGCCATGCTGCCGTAGACGCCCAAGAACCTTGGTTATGTGCCTGCGGTGTTCCTCCAAGGAATTGGAAAAGACCAGGATGTCATCTAAGTAAATTATAACAAAAAGATCCAGGAAGTCTCGAAACACGTCGTTGACGAAATGTTGGAAGGTTGCGGGGGCATTACATAGGCCGAAGGGCATCACCAGGTATTCGTAATGCCCAAACCTAGTACGAAATGCAGTCTTCCACTCATCTCCCTCCCTGATCCGGATAAGATTATATGCCCCCCGCAAGTCATGCTTGGTAAAGACAGTTGCTGACCCTAGCCGCTGAAAAAGTTCAGGAACCAAAGGTAGCGGGTACCGGTTCTTGATGGTTACCCGGTTGAGCTCCCTATAATCTATGCACGGCCGGAGTAAGTGGTCTTTTTTCTCCACGAAGAAGATGCCGGCTCCGGCCGGAGATGTAGATGGCCTGATGAATCCTTTCTTGGTGTTCTCCTCCAAGTAGGATTTAAGGGCCGCCAATTCAGGTTCGGATAGAGGGTAGATCCTCCCGAATGTCACCTCTGCCCCGGGCAGCAGTTCAATGGGGCAATCGTAGGGCCTGTGCGGCGGAAGTTTGTCTGCCCCCTTCTTACTAAAGACATCTATGAATGCATGGTAGGCTGGGGGAAGAAGAGCCCGAACATCCGGTTCAGTGTCGGCCTCCAGGCTGAGGAGATTTGGAACAGTCCCATCCCTAGGGCCCAGACAATGCTGACGGCAATACGGAGATAGGAACCGGACGGTTCCAGTGGCCCAGTCGATGCTGGGGTTGTGGGCCTGGAGCCAGGGTAATCCCAGGATGATGGGGCAGAGTGGAGAGGCAATGGCATCCAGCCGCAGATGTTCCTGGTGACCATCAAGGGTGCAGGTGAGCAGAGGGATCGTCTCATGTGTGACGACTCCGGATTTGATGTGTGATCCGTCGGCCAGGCGGATCACCAGTTTGTGAGCTTTGGGTTGCAGGGGGATGTGGTGCTGTGCCGCAAAATCCAGATTGACAAAACAGCTGCACGTGCCGGAATCAAGGATTGCCGGCACCATGATAATCCCTCCGAGAAGCTGCAGAGACAAGAAAATAGTGAGATGGGCACGGGAGTTAACCGGTACACCAGAGACAGTGGACAAGCACTTACCGCGCTTCGCGGGGCATGTCCGAACCATGTGACCAGGTTCTCCACAATAGAGACATAGACTCAGCTGGAACCGGCGTTGTCTTTCCTCACTGGAGAGTGATGGTCGAAGCAACCCAACCTGCATGGGCTCAGAAGAACCCGGAGGAGAGGAGGAGGAGGTCGTTGGTCGGAAGGCCGGCGGCGTCGGGTAACTGGGCACCCGAGGGAGCATCCAGGTGGGACGCAATTGTCCAGAGGACCTCTCGGCGCGGCGCTCTCTGATGCGCCAGTCTATGGAGATGGCCAAGGTGACCAGCTCCTCCAGGGTCTTAGGAATCCCCACTCGAGCCAACTCATCTTTTACTGCCTCTGACAGCCCCATGCGAAATTGAAAGATGAGTGCCGCGCTGCCCCAGGCGGTATCTGAACTCAAACGCCGAAATTCAGCGGCATAATCCTCCACAGGGCGGCGGCCCTGCTGGAGGTTGTACAGGGTGGCTTCGGCCGTGGCGGCCAGATGGGGGGCATCATAAAGCTGCGCCATGGCCAGGAAAAGGGCTGCAGCAGAGGCAATCTCGGGGGCATTCTGCTCCCATAGTCGGAGGGCCCAGGCTTGGGGTTCACCCTGCAACAGAGAGATCACGAATCCCACCTTGGTGCTCTCTAACGAAAATGTCCGTTGCTGGAGACCCAGATATAGGTCGCAGGCGCTCCGGAAGACCCGAAACTTGCGTCGGTCCCCGGAGAATTTATCCGGCAGCGGGACTTTGGGCTCCGAGGGCAGGGTAACGATGGTGCGGGCAGCTGCGGAACCGGAGGCCGAGGAGGTAGACAGTTCCTGTACCCGCTCTTCCAATCAGGTGTATCCCTCTTGCAGGTTCTTGACGGCCTGGGTGAGGCCAGCCAGATGGGCGCACAAGTCGTCCATAGCGGAGCGTGTTCCCTGCGCATACTCAGTCATGGCTGCTCGTTTCTGTTACGTACCTGACGGTGGAGTCTGTCTTGTGCAGGGAACAACCGCTCTTGCGCACCCGATTCAAGGACCCCTGGTAGTGTAGACGGAGGCCCGAGAGTGCGGGATGGCATGAGGGCTGGATGGTCACTGATGCTGTAGTGAGGTTCCAGGAAGTCGTGCGGACAGAAGAGTGGTCGTACAGGCAGGGTCGGCAACAGGCAGGCAGAGAGGTACAAAAGGATCAGGCAGGCGGATCGTCAAGTCCAGGCAAAGGTTCGTTTAACGGGCGGGCAGCGGAGGTACAGAGGAGTAGACAAGCGGATGGTCGTGGTCGCGGATAGCGGGGGTCGGTGCAGGTAGCGGACAACAGGTCAAGGCAAGCCGGGTCAACAGGAGGTAGAAGAACACAGGAACAGGTGGGGGAGCTGTGGCCCACAGGTCTGGAACGCTGTAGAACGAGCAGCAGTTCAATGCAGGAGTCCCTGGGTTTAAATAGGCGCCGTTTGGCGGCGTTTCCGGGAGTGCGCAAACGCGCACGGGAGCGCGCGCACCACCGCGGAAACGCCCAGAATTGCTGGCAACAAGTTATTTCTTCTAACAGGGGTGTACTCACTTTTGCTGCCAGCGGTTTAGACATTAATGGCTGTGTGTTGAGTTTTTTTGAGGGGACAGCAAATGTACACTGTTATACAAGCTGTACACTCACTAGTGTAAGTTTTTCAGTGTTGTCACATGAAAAGATATAATAAAATATTTGTAAAAATGTGAGGGGTGTACTCACTTTTGTGAGATGCTGTATATTTGAGGCTTTTAGAATTTAACAGGCACCATTCCTGACTCTTGGCACACAAATATAGATAATGTTCTTTTCTATCTAAAGGAAAGTATCATGTTTATGCAAACCTGCAGGTATATATTCAATTAAATCAATCCTACAGCAATATGGAACCCCGCCACCTTCTTCCAGCTGCTACCCATGCTGGTCACTTAAAATGTATATCCAGCCAAAACATGTTTCAGTTCTGGTCAGTTCTCTGTCAGGTTTTTACAACTCAGAACATGTATAATTGAGGCACTAGATGTGACTTCTCATTAGTTTATGGTTGAAGAGAGTCAGTTTAATTCCAGCCTAACACTACCTAGCCCTGAAAATGTCCCCTCCTCCTCCTTGCTGCCTATGCTGAGTAACCAGTGTAAAAATATGTATATACTTACCTATTTTCAGCCTGCTTTGGGCCTGTCATGTGGTCCGGTCAGTCAGCGGCGGATGCTGGGGAGAGGAGGGTGCATCAACAATGGCTGAGACATGGGACCTCTAGGTGACATCACCACTCCCTAAATTTTCCAGCTGTTGTCAAGCACTCTCTCCTCTCCCCTGCAGCTGTCACTGGCTGACACAGGGGATCAAATGACACAACTGAAAATAGTATTCATATTTTTTATACAGATTGGTCAACATAGATAACAGGAGTGGAGAGGTGACATTTTTAAAGCGGTTCTAAAGTATTTCTTACCTTAAAGTATTCTCTGCATTAAAGCGGAGGTCCGCTCAAACTAAAAAAATTAAAAGTCAGCAGCTACAAATACTGTAGCTGCTGACTTTTAATAATAGGACACTTACCTGTCCTGGAGTCCGGCGATGTCAGCACCCGCTGCCGATCTTCGGATCGGGTGTAGCCACATCCATTGCCGGTAAGGGAACCCGGACGTGTAGCCTTACAGCTTCACGCCGGTCACCCTACTGTGCATGTGCAAGGCTCCGCTGCGCTCTGCTATTGACCAGGCGGCCAGTAGCAGAGTGAGGAGGGAGCCGGGCTGCTAACGTCAGCGGTCGTGGCTGCCGGCCTGGGCTCCCGGGTGGGTGGAAAAGGACTCTTCCCCTTCCCCCGGAAAGGTGCCAAATGTAACCCCTTGGGGGGGGGGATCCAATCAGCGGAAGTTCCACTTTTGGGTTGAACTCTACTGTAAGGTAAAAAAAACTTTTAGTGTGTGCTCCCCCCCCCTCCCTAACACTTATCTTACTCCATTATTGATCCAACGCTGTGCCCTACTGCAGGTCTTCTTTTCCTCTCTTCATAGCTCTCACAGGCTTGGCTGAGAATAGTGGAAGCAACTGGTTCCTGCTGCTGTCAGTCAAATCCTGCAAGCAAGGGGCAGGGCTGAGCTGCACTGTGTGAGTCTATGGACACACACAGCCCAGCTCAGGAGTAAGCTCACTTGTCTGCCCATATAGCAAAGAACAACAAATTGAGCTTCCCAGTGAATGGCAGTTAGGGGCATGGGGGGGGGGGTCAGGACAAATCTGATCATTGGAGGAGAGCAGGCTGAGTTCCCAGCATGGCTAGAGAACTGACCATGGTGTGTTCACATATCAAGTGTGGTCATTTTTTAATAGGAAAGCAGAGGCCCTGGCAGGGACACCAGGGATTGTAAGCACAAGAAGAACAAGATACTGGTGCAGCAAACACATATCAGGAGTATGAAATGTTGGGGTAACAAACATTTTAACAAATCACACACATCCCACCACCATTGAATATGTAGATGCAGCATGCACAGTATAAGAGGGGACATTCACATCACATTGTAGAGATTTCCTCTTATTTACTAGGACATATACAGCAAAAAAAAAAAAATCTGATGGCAGTTATAACAATTTCTTGCTCTGTCAAAGCAACTAAAAGATTGTGCTATACATACACGGTAAAAAGTGTGTAGCGTCTCTTTTTCTAGTTGTAAAGAATCATTTCCATGGTGCTGTGTCATACACAGGCAGAGAGGTCTTTGTCTTTATCAGTCATATTGCATTTATGTAATCAGTATATGGATAAAGCATATACACTCCTTTTTCTATAGGATACCCTCTGTTTGTTTCCAGTTGATCATTAAGTGTTGGGAGGAGACGGAAAGCAGCTGCTTTATATTTGATGCAAGCAGATGCTTCCAGACTCACCGCCCTGTTCTTGGTGAGTGACGTGCTAGGCTGCTAGAAACACTGCTGAGCTGTGTGCAAAACACAAGAATCTCACTCATTTCCTTATTCTTGCCATACAGGTTCTTCCAAAGGCCACAGTCTGCTAACATGACCGGCTCGGAGAGAAGTTTGGCTAAAGGTAGGTGTGCAGTGTGATATTTGGATCAGCACATTGTAAGCGTTCACTTGTTTCACGTTCTTTCTGTGTAGCTGATGTAAACCACATGATATCAAGATGCGCTCCATGTTAAAGCAGTATTAAACCCAAAAGCAAACATTTATTATATTGCAGCTTGCCAGTTCATAAATGTGGTGGCTGCATTTTGTTTTCTTTTTTAGGCTTTCTTCTTTTTTTTTTATTTTCACTTAGTGATCTGGCCAGTAAATGTTATTTTTTTTAACAGAACAAGCTGTCCTGCAGATGTATCAGTTACAGCAGTGGTTCTCAACTCCGGTCCTCAGGACCCACTAACAGGCCAGATTTTAAGTATTACCTTGGGGAGATGCAGACTAGAATACTGCAATCACTGAGCAGCAAATTATATCACCTGTGATGTATTTCAGTTATCCTGCAAACATGGCCTGTTAGTGGGTCCTGAGCACCGGAGTTGAGAACCACTGAGTTACAGGGTTAAGACAAACCATTTAACCGTGATCAGGGGTACACCGGTCAGCTTTTATTTATATAAAACCTTTATCCCAAAAGGAAAACAACAATAGCTGCTTATAAACTGTGAGCTAGAGTTCAGCTTCAGTTTGTTAGTGTATCTAAATCTGTTAAGCCTCGTACACACGGGATGACGATCGTATACAACAGGTCGTACTAACGACCGTTGTATGCGAAATCGATCGTATGCGCGATTAGAACAGCCGGCATACGACGGTCGTACAAGGGGAGTTGTATGAGCAGACTAGAAAACTTGGTCGTACCAACAAGCGGTCATAAGACCATTGTATCGTGTACAGAGCAGTTGGTACAACAAGTTTTATTGTGCAAAAATCGCATGCTCAGAAGTCAGGAACGGCTGGATGCTAATTACATGCACCTGAACGTTCCTTCTGCGGTCGTACGATCGTGTAGTGCAGTCAGTATGCAATTTACATTATCCAACACACGATTTGAGATGGTCGTAAGTACGCTTCAAGCTACAAAATGCTGAGGTGTAAATGGGGCCTAATACAGGAGGTGTGTTACTGGCCAGATCACCAGGCGAAAACAGGGGGGGGGGGTGTAAAAACAGAAAACTGATGCAGCCAACACACACATACGGGTTGGTAAGCTACAATATTTATATTTGGTTTTGGGTTTAATACCACTTTAAGATGCAGTGTATTCTAGTAACAGGGCCCTGGGATTCCCATGGTAATGAGAACTTAGAGAGTCTTGAATCCCCTCAAAAGTCAGCAACTATATACCGTAGCTGCTGATTTCTATTAATTTAAGGAGAATTACCTGTCTAGGGATCCAGCGCCGTCCTCATGCATTGGGTTTTTGGTGCCCAGGAATGGCATGCTTACTAAAGGGAGCTGGTTGTGACTCCTTACGGCTCCACAGCCGGCTTCCCACTGTGCACGTGAGACCCCTGCTGCACTTTGTGAATGGTGCTGCAGCCTTCTGGGACCTGTGATGTATCCCAGAAGGTTGCAGGCACAGGGGTGAGGGACTGCATTTCCGCTTCGATTTAAACTATCAAAAGCCGTTACCTGCTCCCTCCGAAAAATACATGTATCCAAAAGTAGTAGAGAAGGGGGTAAGACGGAAAAGCGTGAAGTTCCACTTTTAAGTAGGGCTTCCTCCTCCCAGGCCACTTTTCACCATCCTGCCCCCTTCACAATAACCAAGTGATTTTTTTTTTTTTTTTTTTTTTTTTTTATATATTATTATTATTATTATTATTATTATTATTATTATTATTCGTATATATTCCCTTTTTTGGGTAATTTGCTCCCAACTAGCTAGGTTCTGGCCTAGACCACAATGAAGTTTCTGTTGCCCGCCGCAGTCTTCCGGAATACTCATGTTGCACATCCCAGGAGACTGCATGCACCAGGGTGCATCATATGGGGGCTTGCTGTTTCCTACTGGTGCCTGCATGCGTTCTGTCAGAAGGTTGGCTGGAAGAACCCAGCTGAGACAGCCGACCTCTTAATGACATTGCAGACAAAGATAGCAGTGCAGGACCCAGCACACAGCAGTGACACGGCAGATTTGCACATAGCACCACTTTATCACTGGGCATGTGTTTTGTGGCCTACCCAGCAAGAAAGGTAAGGGGTAAAGTAGGAGATAGAGTGAGGGTGAGTGAAGTTTCCCTTACATGTCATGCCGTAGATTGAATATCTGCTTGGATGAACTGAGGATTTCTATGTATAAAGCTGGTTTCACACCATGCGAGGTTAGTCCAGCGATCTCCCCCATTCTGAGCTGTTGCGTTCTGACCCTTTCAGCCAGCTTCTGACGGACAGACCAACATACACCTTGGCAGAATGTCGATCGGTAACTTTTGTACCGGCAAATGTCTCCCGGCCTCCGTCCTCCTATGACTACAGCACCCACTGTGCATACACAGAACTGACAGGTTAGGAGCCACAAACAGCCAATTGGCTCTTCAGTTTTAACCACTTCAGCCCCGGAAGGATTTCCAGCTTTAGGACCGGAGCCCTTTTTGCGATTCGGCACTGCGTCGCTTTAACTGAAAATTGCGCGGTCGTGCGACATTGTACCCAAACGAAATTTGCGTCCTTTTTTTCCCACAAATAGAGCTTTCTTTTGGTGGTATTTGATCACCTCTGCGTCATTTCTGATCGCCGCTATAAACAAAAGAAGAGCGACAATTTTGCAAAAAAACCCAAATTTCTTACTTTTTGCTAGAATACAAATCCAAAAAAAAAATATAAAAAAACATTTTTTTTCACCGTTTTTGGCCGATTTATATTCTTCCTCATATTTGCGATAAAAAAAATCGCAATCGGCGTTTATTGATTGGTTTGCGCAAAAGTGGTCGCGTTTACGGATGGTGAGAATTCATTTCTGGGGTT
>BLSH010109530.1:3348531-3359185 GCA_018402905.1 Glandirana rugosa
AATCCTCTATACGTCCCGTGGATGTCCATTCGGAATAATAATAATAATATGTCCTAAATATATCGCGGCTGTCAAACGCGTCGCGAAATGTTATAATCCCGTCTGTCATGTTTAATGTTATGTCCTCCTAATATCCGAATGGACATCCAATTTCACCAACAGTGCTCAACTGTTGACGAAATTATCTTCGTGATTATATCTTCTTTGTATATTATAAATTTAAATCCCAAATGGACGAGAAATTTTAGTAAAGTCAAAATCCTAGTCGTAAAACAATCGCACGTATATTTACGTTGTAAAGCTCACAGTGCGCGTTATCGCAGCCGCCGTCGTATGACGGCGTTTTGCGATAACGAACCACTTTGTCGCCGTCAGATGCCGATCGGCGGTCGGCAAGTGGTTAAAAGAATAAAAATGTTGCATTTATATGCACGCTAACAAAATGCTGATCCTAAAACTGAAATGATTTTAAAGAGCAGGTAAACCCTAAATTTAAATATTATATGTTTCTTCTATATTAGTGCTTCTATTAAAGCAGTTGTCAACTCGTGACAACCACTTTAACCTACAGGTAAGCCTATAATCCTCCTGTATTGTAATTTGTACTGTCTGCCCTAATATTGTAAAGCGCTGCGCAAACTGTCGGCGCTATATAAATCCTGTATAATAATAATAATAAGGCTTACCTGTAGGTGCCCTGCATATCTCCTAAACCTGCACGGTTCAGGAGATAAGCAGTGTATTAACTGTGCTGATGTCATTTTGGCACATGCTTAGTGAAGAAACGGCCTCCGTGCCGTTTCTCTACTGTGATCCTGCTGCGACTGGCGACTCCTGAAGGAAGAGGGGCAGAAGATGGACAGCGCTGGACGTCGCAGGCTTCGTCTGCAGGTGAGTGGCACATAATGGGCTACTATGCGATGCATAGTAGCCCATTATGCTTCTAGTTTACAGGATAATATAGAGGAAGTTAACCCAATCTGGGTTTACTTCCTCTTTAATCATTTTTATAATCTACACAGTGGTGTAGTGGATAGCACTTTCACCTGGCAGAAAAAGGGTCGCTGGTTCGAATCCCAACCACGACACTACCTACCTGGAGTTTGCATGTTCTCCCTGTGCCTGCGTGGGTTTCCTTCCGGTACTCCGGTTACCTCCCACACTCCAAAGACATGCTGGTAGGTAAATTAGATCCTGTCTAAATTGGCCCTATTATGTGTATGTATGAATGGGAGTTGGGGACCTTGGATTGTAACTCCTTGAGGGTAGGGATTGATGGTAGGGACTGGTGTGAATGTACTATAT
Source organism: Glandirana rugosa (assembly GCA_018402905.1). Taxonomy (NCBI): domain Eukaryota; kingdom Metazoa; phylum Chordata; class Amphibia; order Anura; family Ranidae; genus Glandirana; species Glandirana rugosa. Next base: position 3,349,837 of record BLSH010109530.1, read on the forward strand.
ATATGTAAAGCATTGTGTAAATTAACAGCGCTATATAAGTACCTGAAATAAATAATCTAAATATAACTGTCTGCATTGAACATGAAGCCTATGGTGATTTTGTGTAGCTTTGCAAAGATGCTCCTTCTTCTGCGTCAGCTACTTTGGTAATTTTAAAAGCATTGCTACTGAGGAAGTAAGTATTATAAATTATCCTAATTAATATTATTATTATTATTATTATTAAAGATATTAAATCTCTGAGGCTGCATTCACACAGGGGCAAACCGACTTTAGGCGTGAATTTGCCAGGCAACTTCAAGCTTGACTATGCCATGCGACTTTGCCTGTGGCCAATCAGAGAAAGGAGGGAGGGGGTTGCCCTGGATAAATTTTCTTTTAACTGTAAGTCGCTTCCATTTAGATGGGGGATCCGACTCGGAGGTGACTTCTATTGAATTCTATGGGCACAAGTCGGATAGAAGTCACCTAGAAGTCGTACAGGAACCTTTTCTGGAGTAGTGTACATTAAGACGGCTCCCATTCATTTCAATGGGATTTCAAATGTCAAGCGACTTGGGGCGACTTGAGGCGACTCCTGTGTGAATGGGCACTCAAGGCCACGTTTATACCTTTCATTCTGATGTGTTGTGTTTAGGCCCCTTTATCGCACCACAGATGTAACATGTGTTCCTGTAGAACATTCGTGTGACCAGGGCCTTAGAGCCAAACCACACGTATGCAGACATAGGCATTTAAAAAGCATTCACATAACTTGTAAAGAGGCCTAAAAGCAAATGCAAACTGAACTCCTATTAATAACTAATCTTGTGAACAATGAAAATGGTTGGTAGCTATGGAAATAAAATATTTGTATGTCTCCTACAGAAATGTAACATTCCTTTGACTACTGATTGTATGAAGAAAACAAATCTCTAGAAGGCAGTGATTAATGTGGGCAGTCTATTATCTCACATGGCCTGTGTAGCTTTCAATGAAAAATATATATTTGTGTAACATGACTACTTCTTGGAATTGAGCAATCAATCATTAATTTTTTTTTTTTTTTTTTTTTTTTTCAGGCAGTGCCGCCCCAGGGCCAGTGCCACAAGGATTGATTCGACTATACAGCATGAGATTCTGCCCCTTTGCCCAGAGAGCAAGACTTGTCCTAGTTGCCAAAGGAATCAAGTAAGAAATTTGGATACACTGGTGATTAAAAGTATGTTATGCGGCACATTAAAAGGGGTTGTGTTTTAAGCATCTCATTTATAATGAATGGGATGCCAACGCACTGTCACAGATGACAAAGAATGCAAATACTTTTCTGCATGCCTGGGTTTGTTTTCCTTTTAAAGTGATTGTAAACGATCACCTTGTAATACAACCCATTCAGTTTAAAATAGAAATGAAAGGCAAAACATTTTTGTATGGATATAAAAAAAAACAAATACACTTTTTTTTTTTTCCCCCTTTTTTTTATGTGATCACATCCCCTCTGTTCTCAGCTGCATAACAGCTGGGGGGAGGAGAAGCAACAGCACACTGAGCTTCCCAGTGAATGGCTGTGCAGCAGGCGCGTGTCAGGATGTAACGGGGTTAAATTCCTTGTTACATTTTATTCATTTATTGACCGGTTCATATATTTACCCTTTCAGATTTGTGGATGAAGTACAATGATTAAAACACACATGTAGTATAGTAATACAGTTTGTTAGCTTTGATTAAAGATGGAGTACAGATGTTAAAACAGATAAGTTCAGTTTCAATCGAGGGAGCCCGCAACTTCTGAAGTCCTGGAAGATGACAGTCTCTCCAATTTCCATGTACATTCACTTGTCTGTCCTAGACAAGGCCCTCCCGACTTCAATGTTCTCTTGTATTTTTTTTATGTGAAAGGAGGCACCAATAAACTGGTTTTAGCCAGTCCTAAGCAAAGAATGGCTATAACAGGTTTGAGACCATGTGACCATCTGCGATGAGGTCAGAAAGATCAATGTATGCAGAGCCATAGCCAGTATGCAGATCTATAGACATGGAAATGATTATCATAGTTAATAACAACTATTATCAAGTTCTTTGTAAATCCATTATGAATATAGACCCATACTACACAGGACAAATCTGATCATGGGAAGAGCATACACTGAGTTCCCAGTATAGCTAGAGAACTGACCATGGTGTGTTCTCCTGCTTAGTGTGGTCAGTTTTTAATAGGAAAGCAAGGAGACTAGCAGGATCATCAGGGATATCACATAAAGGAAACAATACAAAGAGAACAGGATACTTTCTCATACAAGTACATGGTACAGCAGGCACATATCAGGAATATGAAGTCTTGGGGTAACAAACAAGTTAATGACAGGTGTGCGTATAGGGCTACTAAATGGTGTGTGGAGTTATTTTATAGCACAGTTTGATTCATGAATTCTACCTTGTGCTTCTTATGCATTGTCATTATAGGCATGAAGTAGTAAACATCAATCTGAAGAGCAAACCAGACTGGTATTTAAAGCTGAATCCTTCGGGTATGGTACCTACAATTGAGACTTCTGATGGGAAGATAATCTATGAATCAGCAATTGTTTGTGAATATCTGGATGACGTTTTTCCTGGGGCTAAGCTGATTCCATCTGACCCCTATGCAAAAGCTGAACAGAAGATGTTGCTGGAAGCTTTCTCTGCCGTATGTATAATGAGAACTTTGTGTGCTTTGATGGATGGTGGAAAGCATATACAAAGGTTGAAGCCACTTAAGCAGGCCATACATGAATTGAAATTCGACTGGTTCAGCAAGAACAGGTCAAATTCCAAACCATGTCTAGGCTGGCTCATTGTACAGAAGCCGATCTACCAATCAACTTCTGCACAACCACACTGTTGGGTTTTTACTGATTGATCAGAGCCGACGGCAGCACTGATCTGTGTATTTTGATGGTGGGGGAAGTCTCCCTGCTGTCAGAATTCCATAACTCAGTGGGAGTGATTCCCCCTATCCACCTCAAATGTGGGAATTGGATCATTTTTTCCGTTCAACCTTGTGGTAGAATTAAAAAAAAAAATGGCTAATGTATGGGCTGTAGAAATACAAAGCAACAAACACTTCCCGCGCTTAAGAAGTCTTTTGTGGTTTTAAATGGCAACAAGGACATCAATAATCACAAATGCCAAGCGGATGCTGCCCTCCTCAGAAGGGGTGATCCGATGGACTACAAGACAAAACAAAAGGAAGGCGTGCATACCTAGTGCATTACCAGACACATTTATTGAGTGTTTGTAAAATAAAAGTGGATACTCACAAGAGTGGCTACCCACAGTGGGCCATAAGGTTGCACAACGCAGGTAAAGGCTGGCGCGTTTCGGGGGCGTACCCCCTTCCTCAGAGCCACGCTAGTCTGGACGCCAGTGCCAAGTCCATGTGTGTGGCTCTGAGGAAGGGGGTACGCTCCCGAAATGCGTCAACCTTTACCTGCATTGTGTCTGCACTATTATCATTGTGCAACCTTATGGCCCACTGTGGGTCGCCACTGTTGTGAGTACAGGCGGTCCCCTAGTTACAACCATCCGACTTACGAACGACTCCTACTTACAAACGGAGGGAAACAATAGGAAGGGAAATTCACTCCTGTAAGAGTTATTATGGGAAAAAGGTGTCTCCATTGAAGCTTCATCACCAAGGTTTGTTTCCACAACAACCCAAAATTTTCAAAATCCAATTATCATTGGGACAGGAAGTGAGGGGAAATCTTCTGAACAGAAACATAGACAGCAAAACAAAAATTACAGGGGTGTTAACCCTTCCCTATGCTATCCAAAAAGCTTAAAAATAGTTTTTTTGGTTGAAGCTTCACTTAAAAAATGTACCTGTTCCCATTTACAAACAAATTCAACTTAAGAACAAACTTACAGACCCTATCTTGTTTAACTCGGGGACCGCCTGTATCCACTTTTATTTTACAAATACTCAATAATTGTGTCTGGTAATGCACTAGGTGTGCACGCCTTCCTTTTTTGTTTTGTCTTGTAATGTATGGGCTGCCTTACTTTAGACCAGTGATCCCCAAACTGAAATTTTTCCTTGCATTTAACTGACCCTTACGGCCCATGAATCCGTCTCAAATACTGTATGGTTTTGTTGAATCATAAAGTACTCAACACTTGCTGACTAATTGAAAAAAATGTGCTAGCATCAATTAATTGTGTATATCAGTAGAAAAGGTGAACAAACAAATCTCCATATAAAATCTAGGCCATGTTTTCCATAACAACTCATCCCTAGTGCCCAGAAAGTGAAATGATCTTGTACAATAACCTTATTACCCACTATAGGGAAAATGGGCAAATGTTTGCTCAATTAAAAAACTGACCAATAAGCCCAAGGCTAAATGAAGTACACAGCCGATGTTACTATATCAGGCTGGGATGGAGATAATGCGTATAAGTCCATGGATGTGGACAGTGGTGTAGCTACATTGGATGGGTTCCTGGAGTAAACTTTGAAGCAAAGTGCTTTCCTAGTTGCCGCCAGGTAGTGCTCCCTGCGATAAACACTGTGTCAGACCCCCAGCCACCTTCACCATCTTGTGACAGATGGCTCGTCAAACTCACACCTCACTGTCACTGATTTGCAACAATGACACTCTCAGCCTCACCCTGCACAAAGATTCTCCAGCACGTGGGACCACAATCTAAGTGCCAGCAGACTGAAAGCGATCACCACTGGATTTGGTTGACTACAGTTAACCCTTTACAGCCCAAATCAAATGCCACCAGATATTTTATCCTAAATATCAATGTTCAAGATAATGACTATGCCTTTTTAATGTCTGTATATATCCCCACAGACCGGAATATTCCAGATTACCGTATAGTAGTGCTCTTCAAGACACTATTTAATCATTTTAAAATATTATTTAATTAAAAAAACAGATCAAACAGAATATTTACAGATAAAAGGTGTTGCAAAAGAAAAACAATGAAAGGTTTAAGAATGAAAATACTTAACAAAATCCTAGCTCAGTCAATGAGCATAAGATGGATCAGTAGTTCTCATAAATCTTGACCGATGTTCCTTGTTGATGGTAAAAGGTGAGCACTAGACTGCTTATGCAGTCTCTTTCTCTGGTCCCTGAGGAGGGTGTGAACAGAAATGACCTGACCAATGAGAAGATCTGAGGGATGTCAGTCTTTAGGATCATTCAGCTGTCCCTCCATCAGATAAGGTTTTCTAAATGTTTTTATAATTTGAGTATAGCATATGTAATGATCTGGTAACTCTCATAATATTGTACAGTATGCTACTGCCATTCCAGAGATATTAAACATGATATATCTCAGATAGGCTGGTTACCCAGGAGGTGGAAGATGTCTTTTCTGCTTCTGTATATGATAGCCTAGTCAAGTGTGTTCTTGATTTGTCAAGTATTTTTTTTCCACATTCAAATATAAAATCGGTAGTAATGTAGCTTTATAATATCTGATTTTATGGATTATATGTAGATTTTAATTTGTGAATTGGAGAAAGGGTTTTTGCAGATCAAGTAGGATAGCCACTGGTATAGATCAGGCCTAAATGGCTTTTACAATATCAACTAGTTTAGGGTAAGACATTTTATTGCTCCTAATGGGTTTAATTACCCTAAGTGTGGCACATGTTTGCTCAATAATAAACACTGACCACTAAGCCCAAGGGCTTCCCTCAATGGGAAGTGCTGATGACCTTTTTAGATGTTTACTGATAACAGACCTTAAAAGAGAAGTTTGGGATTCCTGAAAAAAAAAAAAGACTCGCCTAAGTGGATGCAGCATCGGTCCCCCACTGCCTCAAGACAGGGAACTGAGTGATCAAACACCACTGTGTTTTCAGGCTGCAGAGCGCCAGAGACTGTCAATCACCAGCTCTCTGCTCAGCCCCTCCAGATCTCACTGGTGCACTGGGCTGTGAAGGGGGCAGGAGCGATGCAGGGGCAGGAACGGCTGGCTCAGGCTCTTAGCGGCTCACTAAGAGACTCGTCCAGGTACCTGGGTGGATCCCCACCATGTGGTCAGGATCTATAAATCTACTATAGCTATAAAAATAACACTTGCCATACTGCACTGTCCTGTTCAAGATCTCCTGCAAACAAATTGAATTAGTTATTTACAGCTTTATCAAATCTCTGTTTGTTAGTTATCTGCTAAGTCATTGTACAGCAGAATGGTATAATGATCATTCATGAGTTGAAATGGCAGTTCTTTTGAAGTTTTCAGACCCTTGTGGAAATGTTCACTCAACCTAAATGGAGATAAAATGTCCTGTTATAGCCATGTTCTAAAGGGAGTATCACTGCCTTCAGAGAAACATTTCAGTGCTGACTAAAAATTGCTGCCCTGTGTTTTCTCAGTTTTTGGGGTACCCAGTTTGCATTATCATCACACTCCCCTCCATATGTTTACTACTGTCAATATTAACTATGTTGCTGTTATGCAAAAATGTAATTCAGACTGGCCATAGACGTCCATGTGTGGGCAGGTTGAATGTACAAAGTTGATTGATCCAATCAATTTGGGTGCAACCAGCCTGCCGGATTCACTTGCGATTTATTGCTAGTGTTTGCTATAGCCGCTAGCAATAATCATGATCTTCTCCTGGTGGGGACAGCTATCGTCGCCCACCAGGAGCAGACAATTCAGCAGGAGGGATTCCTCTGAAGCACTGTCTGCATTGATTGGGGGGAATCCTGAAAGAAATTCACACTAAGGCCTGCCTAAGGGTTATATGGACAGGGGAAAATATTGTTTTCTGACCTAACCATACAACTAAACAATATTGCTATCTATTGCTTTTCAGGTCATACCTGTATTTTACCAGATTGTGTTTGCACAGAAAGATAATAAAGACACAACTGAATTAAAATCACAGTTACTTGAGAAGTTGAAAAAGCTGGAAGAGGTAAGATTTATTTTATTGATCATTTGGGGAACCAAGCATGATGGATTGCCCCACCACTCTACTCTGTTTCATACTGTAATGTGTATTATACTCTATATACTAACGAACACAGTATTCAAATATTAAAAGCTGTTTGTACAAATTAGAATTTTTTTAGACTTGCAAATTACACCTTTTCAATGAATGGACTCACTTCTGTTTGTGACACACACCGCATTTTCAGAACACAGTGGGGATGATGTACTAAACCTGGAGAGTGCAAAATCTGGTGCAACTGTGCATGGCAGCCAATCAGCTTCTAACTTCAGCTTGTTCAGTTAAACTTTGACACTAAAATCTTGAAGCTGATTGGTTTCTATGCAGAGATGCACCAGACTTTGCACTCTCCAGTTTCAGTAAATCAACCCTAGTATGTTATTTATGTTCAAAACGAATCTCCCAGGACCATTACTGTACCGCAGTCTGTGACTGAAATCTTCAGAGCCGTACTTGTGCATGCACACCAGTGAATTATGGAAACAAAGTAGGTACTTTGTCATTCATATACATCGTCTAATATTTTAAAGCAAATCTATGAAATGTTCATGCCATGCATAGAAAAAAACTGGCCCAGAAGTTCGAAAGTAAGATGATCAAAAATTGGGAAACTTGCTGAATGATCTTTGCCAGAGCTGACCAAATAGAGAGACAGGGACTCATGCTGTTGCTGCACCACAAAGCCCCCAGTGTCCCTTCCATTTCAGTAGTAAAGTACAATTCCTGCTTTTCCTATAGTCCTTCTTTTTTTTTTTTTTTTTTTTTTCTTCCTAGTTTGGGTGATTGAAGATCTCAAGTACCTCCATGGAAAGCTGTGGTCTGTGTACATGTTTATTGTTGCAAACCTAATGTGTTTGCAGACATGATGTGACTGTATGTTTCACGGAGGTTTCATCTTATAGTTCTTATAAACCATATCATTTTCAGTCTCCTTCTTCTCTTTAACTGAAACTCCCTAAAGGGCTTTCCAAATAGGTACTGCTTTTTCTCATGTAGCTGTGTCAATCTCAGCTTGAGCTACTGAGCTCTGTATGCAGGTAGTAAAGCAGATAAGGATATCGTGGACAATATAAAAAGGTCTACTGGCCAAAAAACAGATTACAAATACTGATATAAAATATTTCTTATATATCCCAAATTTAAAAAAAAAAAAAAAATATATATATATATATATATATATATATAGATACACACACACACACACACACACACACACACACACACACACACACACACACACACACTGGGCCATTTATATGGATACACCTTAATAAAATGGGAATGATTGGTGATATTAACTTCCTGTTTGTGGCACATTAGTATGTGAGGGGGGAAACTTTTCAAGATGGGTGGTGACCATGGTGGCCATTTTGAATCCAACTTTTGTTTTTTCAATAGGAAGAGGGTCATGTGACACATCAAACTTATTGGGAATTGCACAAGAAAAACAATGGTGTGCTTGGTTTTAACGTAACTTTATTCTTTCATGAGTTATTTACAAGTTTCTGACCACTTATAAAATGTGTTCAATGTGCTGCCCATTGTGTTGGATTGTTAATGCAACCCTCTTCAACCACTCTTCACACACTGATAGCAACACCGCAGGAGAAATGCTAGCACAGGCTTCCAGTATCCGTAGTTTCAGGTGCTGCACATCTCGTTTCTTCACAGCATAGATAATTGCCTTCAGATGACCCCAAAGATAAAAGTCTAAGGGGGTCAGATCGGGAGACCATTGGGGCCATTCAACTGGCCCACGACGACCAATCCACTTTCCAGGAAACTGTTCATCTAGGAATGCTCAGACCTGACACCCATAATGTGGTGGTGCACCATCTTGCTGGAACTATGATGTCGGTGATAGGGAATTGCTGGCCATCAAGTCGGCTTTGGAGGAATGGCGGTACCTCCTGGAAGGAGCAGCTCACCCGGTATTGGTTTTTACTGACCATAAAAACCATAAAAAAAAACATATGCTGTGAAGATACGAGATGTGCAGCATCTGAAACTACGGATACTGGAAGCCTGTGCTAGCATTTCTCCTGCGGTGTTGCTATCAGTGTGTGAAGAGTAGGAGAAGAGGGTTGCATTGACAATCCAACACAATGGGCAGCACATTGAACACATTTTATAAGTGGTCAGAAACTTGTAAATAACTCATGAAAGAATAAAGTTGCGTTAAAACCATTGTTTTTCTTGTGAAATTCCCAATAAGTTTGATGTGTCACATGACCCTCTTCCTATTGAAAAAACAAAAGTTGGACTTCAAAATGGCCACCATGGTCACCACCCATCTTGAAAAGTTTCCCCCTCACATATACTAATGTGCCACAAACAGGAAGTTAATATCGCCAACCATTCCTATTTTATTAAGGTGTGTGTGTGTGTGTGTGTGTGTGTGTG
>BLSH010109530.1:3361993-3376867 GCA_018402905.1 Glandirana rugosa
TAAAAAAAAAAAAAAAAAAAAAAAAAAAACATAAAGTTAGCCCAATTATTTTTGTATAATGTGAAAATATGTTACGCCGAGAGAATCATGATCTTTATTCTAAGCAAAAAAATTGTGATTTTCATTTTATCCAAAATCGTGCAGCTTGTGTGTGTGTGTGTGTGTGTGTGTGTGTGTGTATATGCATATACAGTATTTCGCAAAAGTGAGTACACCCCTCACATTTTTGTAAATATATTATTCTATCTTTTCATATGACAACACTGAAGAAATGACACTTTGCTACAATGTAAAGTAGTGAGTGTACAGCTTGTATAACAGTGCAAATTTGCTGTCCCCTCAAAATAACTCAACACACAGCCATTAATGCCTAAAACGCTGGCAACAAAAGTGAGTACACCTCTAAGTGACAATGTCCAAATTTGACCCAAAGTGTCAATATTTTGTGCGGCCACCATTATTTTCCAGCACTGCCTTAACCCTCTTGGGCATGACACTTTGCTACAATATAAAGTAGTGAGTGTACAGCTTGTATAACAGTGTAAATTTGCTGTCCCCTCAAAATAACTCAAAATACAGCCATTAATGTCTAAACCACTGGTAACAAAAGGGAGTACACCCCTAAGTGAAAATGTCCAAATTGCATCCAATTAGCCATTTTTCCTCCCCGGTGTCATGTGACTCATTAGTGTTACAAGGTCTCAGGTGTGAATGGGGAGCAAGTGTGTTAAATTTGGTGTTATCGCTCTCACTCTCTCATACTGGTCACTGGTAGTTCAACATGGCATCTCATGGCACCCCATTTATGTCCCGAGTCACTAAAGAATTGTGTAAGTTGTTCAAAATCTCCCATCTCCATACCTCTGTCTACCACCCACAAACTGATGGTCTTTAACAAAACACTCAAAAGCATGTTAAAAAGGGTGGTGGACAAAGATGGGAGAAATTGGGATTTTTTTGCTACCATACCTAATGTTTGCCATACGGGAGGCATCTACAGGTTACTACCCCTTTGAACTACTGTATGGAAGACATATCTCAGGGGATTGCTAGATGTTGCAAAAGAAACGTGGGAGGGAACATATCTCACTGATGCAAGATAGAATCGCTGCTGTCATGCCGCTTGTACAGGAACATATGGCGCAAGCCCAGGAGGCCCAGAGAAGGGTTTAGAATCTGGGTGCCAAGACCCGGGTCTTCAACCCTGGTGATAGAGTGCTAGTACTAGTCCCCACTGTTGAGAGTAAATTGGAAAAGTGGCAAGGTCGCTTTGAAATTATGGAAAGAGTAGGGGAGGTAAACTACAAAGTTTGCCAGCCAGGGAAAAGGAAACCCGAGCAAATACTGTATATACCATTAATCTCTTGAAACCTTGGAAGGACAGAGAGACTTTACTGGCAATGCCAACTCCACAAAATGACATGGCCCCCATGACACCTGAAGTACCTATAACTGAAAGCTTGTCAACAGAAGGACGTTAAAGAATTTGTAAGAATAGAGACTTTTTCTCTCACCTGCCTGGACTGACCATAGTTATACAGTATGACATAATTACGGAACCAGGTGTCCGCGTAAATGTAAAGCCCTATAGAATATCCGAGGCTAGGCTGGAAGCATTTGCAAATAAAATAAAGAACATATTAGAGCTGGACGTGATAGAGGAGTCCCACAGTGACTGGTCAAGTCCCATAGTGTTGGTCCCAAAACCAGATGGAACTATAAGGTTTTGTAATGATTTCTGGAAGTTGAACAGAGTATCTAAATTCGATGTGTACTCAATGCCTCGGGTCGACAAGCTTGTTGACAGATTGGGTAGTACCTGGTACATAACTGCTTTAGATCTGACTAAAGGTTATTGGCAGATACCCCTAACGGGGTCTGCGAAAGAGAAAACTGTGTTTTCTACCCTAGAGGGGTCCTTCCAGTATAAGCGGATGCCTTTTGGCTTGCATGGTGCTCCTGCCTTATTCCAGAGAATGATGGATAAGACCACATCGCCAATATGCAGCCACCTATTTGGACGATGTAGTCATCCACAGCCCAGATTGGGAATCTCATTTTGCCCCGGGTGCAAGCAGTAGTAGATTCTTTTAGGAAAGCAGGACTCCCTCACTAATGGTCGGGGGCTGATCAAGATTCAGATCAATAAGATTGAGGCAGTTCAAAAGTGGCCCCAACCTATAAATAAAAAGCAAGTTTGTGCATTTCTGGGATCACAGGCTACTACAGGCGTTTTATACCTAATTTTGCCACCATTGCAGCCCCACTGATGGATCTGATGAAGGGTAGATAGAGGGTCGGTCATGATCAAGTGGAATCCTGAGGCAGAGAAGGCATTTCAAATGTTGAAGCAGGCCCTTTGTGCACAACCTGTGCTCGTGACCCCTGATTTCACAAAGGAGTTTGTGGTGCAGACAGATTCCTCTGATGTGGGACTGAGTGCTGTACTGTCCAAAGTCAGAGACAGGGAGGAGCACCCAGTGGTCTACCTGAGCAGAATTGTTGAGAAGGAATGTTTAGCTTTCAAATGGGCCTTAGATGCCCTGAAATATTACCTATTGGGGAGACCATTCAAAATAGTCACTGATCATGCCCTCTTAACCACTTCAGCCCTGGAAGGATTTCCCACTTTAGGAACAGAGCACTGTTTGCGATTCTGCACTGCGTCACTTTAACTGACAATTGTGCGGTCATGCGAAGATGTACCCGAACAAAATTTGTGTGCTTTTTTTCCCCCTCAAATAGAGCTTCCTTTTGGGGCTATTTGATCACCTCTGCATCACTTCTGATTACCGCTATAAACAAAAAAAGAGCGACAATTAAACAAAAAAAAAACAATATTTCTCAATTATTGCTATAACACGTATCCAAAAACAAAATGTATTCATCAGTTTTGGCCGATATTCTTCTACATATTTTTGGTAAAAAAAAATCGCAATCGGCGTATATTGATTGGTTTGCGCAAAAGTTGCCGCGTTAACGAACGATGAGAATTCACTTATGGGGTTTTTATTTTTTTACTAGTAATGGCGGCGATCTGCGATTTTTAGCGAGACTGCAACATTGCGGCAGACAAGTCAAACACTTTTGACACTTTTTTGGGATCATTGGCATTTATACAGGGATCAGTGCTATGAAAATGCACTGATTACTGTGTAAATGTCACTGGCAGGGAAGGGGTTAACACTAGGGGGCGATCAAAGGATTAAGTGTGTTCCCTGGGATGTGTTTCTAACTGAGTGGGGTCTGGGCTGACTGGGGCAGGAGAGTGATCTCTCCTCCCATATACAAGGAACAGAGGATCACACTCCTCTCCCCTGTCAGAACAGAGACCCGTGTGTTTGCATACACGGACCACCATTCTGTCACTGTGGGAGAACGATTGCCGGTGGCCGGCGGACATCGAGTCCGCCCCCACCCCTGATTGGCTCCCCCGCTACACAGCTTGTCAGTTTTCTATTGCTGTTTCTGCCTCCATTAGGGAGATTCACCTTATTTTGTTCTGTTTACCATTATCATACAATATGAAAGCAAAAGAAAATCCCACATTTTGGGTTGTCACCGGAAAAGTAATAGAGGGGAAATCTTCCAATGGGTACACTAGTTTTGGTGACCTGAGTGTCCCGAAAGGAATTTCCTTAATTTGCAGGGATTTCCTCTCACTTCTTGTTTGGCTATGGGACAGGAAGTGAAGGCAAATCTCCACAATGGGACACAGATGGTGAAAAAAATCTAACAGGGGTTATAACCCTCCCTTGTTCTACCCATAATGGGAAAAAAAGTTTTGCCTATAGTTCTACTTTAAGTATTAGATGTGTATGGTTTATTTTGGAAAATAAGGATATTGTTTAGTGTCACTTTAACCTTTTAGCAACCACATGATGCATATATGCAATGACAAAAAGGCTTTAATGCCCCACATAGGCATCCATGGCACAGGGACTAAGCTGTTACAGACAGCCACTGGTCTCTAGTTATGATCTGACAATGGCAGGATAGGCTCCAGCTCATGTGACCACTGTGATAGTTAACCACTTGCCGACCACTGATCGGCATCTGACGGCGACAGAGTGGCTCTCCTGCGCAAAACGCCGTCATCTGACGGCGGCTGCGAGATCGCGCACAGTGAGCGTGCGCCCGCGCGCTCACTGTGTCCGGGGAGGGCCAGGGAGTGGGTGCGGCGGAGATCATGCAACATTTTAGTCCATTACAGGCGGCCCCCTAGTTACAAACATCCGACTTACAAACGACTCCTACTTACAGAGGGAGACAACGGGAAGTGAGAGGAAATCTCCCCCTAGGAAGGGAAATTTACTCCTGGAAGAGTTATTATGGGAAAATGGTGTCTCCACTGATGCTTTATCACAAAGGTTTGTTTCCACAACAACCCAAAATTTTCAAAATCCAATTATCATTGGGACAGGAAGTGAGGTGAAATTTTCTGGACAGAAACATAGACAGCAAAACATTACAGGGGTGTTACCCCTTCCCTATGCTATCCAAAAAGCTAGAAAATAGTTTTTTTGGCTGAACCTACACTTAAAAAAATTTACCTGTTCCCACTTACAAACAGATTCAACTTAACCACTTGCGACAAAGTGGCTCGATAACGCAAACCACCGTCATACGACGGTGGCTGTGAGATCGCGCACTGCGAGCACGCCCCGCCGGAGGCGTGCCCGTGTGCTCACTGTGTTCGGGGGGGGGCCAGGGAGCAGGTGGGGCGGACTCGATCTCCGCCGGCCACCCGCGATGCCCCCCCTGGAGTGAAAGAGCGGAGGTCCATGTAAGTAAACACGGATCTCCGTTCTGTGAGGGGGGAAGGACTGTGATCACAGCCTTCCTCTACATGGAAGCTGTGATCACTTCCCTTCCCCTGCTAGGGCAGCCCAAATACAGTTAGAACACGCCCAGGGAACACTGTTAACCCTTAGAGCGCCCCCTGCAGGTTAACCCCTTCACTGCCAATGGCATTTACACAGTAATCAGTGCATTTTTATAGCACTGATCGCTGTATAAATGCCAATGGTCCCAAAAAAGTGTCAAAATGTTCCGACATGCCCGCCCTAATATCGCAGTACCGCTAAAAATAGCAGATCACCGCCATTACTAGTAAAAAATAAAAAAAAATAAAAACCCCAGAAATTAATTCTCATCGTCTGTAAACGTGACCACTTTTGCGCAAACCAATCAATAAATGCCGATTGCGATTTTTTTATCACAAATATGAGGAAGAGTATAAATCGGCCAAAACCGATGAAAAAAAATGTTTTTTTTATATTTTTTTTTTTGGATTTGTATTTTAGCAAAAAGTAAGAAATTTGGGTTTTTTTGCAAAATTGTCGCTCTTCTTTTGTTTATAGCGGCGATCAGAAATGACGCAGTGGTGATCAAATACCACCAAAAAAAAGCTCTATTTGTGGGAAAAAAAGGACGCAAATTTTGTTTGGGTACAACGTCGCATGACCGCGCAATTTTCAGTTAAAGCGACGCAGTGCTAAATCGCAAAAAGGGCTCTGGTCCTAAAGGGGGAAATCCTTCCGGGGCTGAAGTGGTTAATCACCATGATCACATGATCGGGAAATCTGACCTGCCCCCTATGCAAAGACCCAGTTAAAGGTATGGCTTATTCTAACTAAGTACAGTTAAAGTGTTACTATACCCAGGACCCTGCATTCACTATATCTGGTCTTGCAACAGTACACAGAACGTGCAAATGTAATTATTTTAGTAAATATAAACTGCTAACTCCTTTTCTCATCAGCAGTATATAGCAGTCTTGTGATTTCTATCAGTGTCCTCGAGCACTGGTTAAAGCTTGTAGGAGGAGTTTTCTTTATGCTCTGACTGTCCTATGAGGCTGTATGACCCCTGACTTTCAGTCTGGACAGTGCTGATTGGCCCTGTGCTCATCACATGCACCCTCCAAAAAAAAAAAAACTCTCTAGCAATACACACCAAACTGAGCATGTGCAGAGTGCCTCCTAGGGCTCTGTTCTATCAGCAGATGGATTCAGGGCAGTAAATGGGAGGATCAGAGAAGACAGGATCAAACAGCCTTTTTACACAATGCACAGGTTTAACCCCTTAGGTTCCACAGTGAGTATAACAAGCATGCTTTACTGCTTATACTGTTGTGGGTTTAGTAACAGTTTGATTGTTAAGAGTTGCTCTCTCATGTACTTTCTCTAGTGCCTCACACATTTAATTTTGCAGTTTCCCAATTTGATTATCGTTTATGCTCATTGATATATTACTTTGAGCTTTCAGATCTTTCTCTGTCTACCCATTTGTAGGTGGGTTTGGTCTGGGCTCTTGTATTCACTTCCCTCTCTTATCAGCAGCATTTTCACTTTACCAATTCTGTCTTCAGTTTCCAGGGCCCGTAGTTCTGGTTTGTTTGCAACTGAAAATGTTGATGGCACACTGCTAGTAGCCACTGAATACGCTTTCTGGCCTTTTTCTTTTTCAGAGACTTTAAAGCCCCATACACACTATACAATTTTCTGTAGACTTTTGTCTTCAGATTTACCAAAACCATATAATATGAGGCCAAACCTTAAGCGTTTTAATTTGCATGCAATCAGGCAGGCCCTTGCACTCCATGGTTTTGGTAAATCTGAGGACAAAAGTCTACAGAAAATTGTATAGTGTGTATGGGGCTTAAGACCCCATACACACTATCCACCTTTTGTTGTCAGATTTCCTTCAGATTTACCAAAACCATGTAGTGCAAGGGCCTGCCTGATTGCATGCAAATTGAAACTCCTAAGGTTTTACCTCATATTATATGGTTTTGGTAAATTTGAAGGAAAAAAATCGACAGAAAATTTGATAGTGTGTATCCAGCTTTAGGCTGGGTTCACACTGTTGCGAATTGGATGCAGATTTCCTTGAATCCAATTTACATAGCAGGAGATTGTGACCGGCTCTCTATGGAGCCAGTTCACATGTCTCCACTGCGGCTCCGGTGAAGATTTCACAGGAGTCCTGTGTCTTTTGGTCCGTTTCAGGTCCGAATTCAGCCAAAAATTTGGGCTGAAATCTGACCTGAAACTGTGAATGGGGGCGCACCGGACCCCTGCTGGGAGCCGCTCCGTCCTTCAGTGTGAACCCAGCCTAAAGTGACAGTAAACTCTGTATAGCAGAGTGTCTCACAGGGATCCAGGAAAAGTCCTGTTCGGGATTTACACAACTTCCAGGCTCCTATCATACATTCCTGACCTCTGATCATCTGTCCACTTTGGGTTTTACACATTTCTCTTTAGGCAAATTAGACTCACCTGGGACCCATGGGCAGACCTCTACAGCCTGGGGAGCAGACAGGTAATGTCTGTTGGAGCTAAAGGTTGGTGAAAGCTGTAAAACTATGTATGTGGAGGCTGATGTGTGTTAGGCTTGACCAACCTGGTAGCTAGGACTGTGATTAGGCAGTTAGTGCCGGACATGGCTAGTATTTTACTTTGGAATGTTTTTGGACTGTTTCTTTTTGGTACATCATACTTAGCATTACAACCCCCTACCTAGCTCACATCTGTTTAAACAAAAAGTCCTTTAAATTATGCATGGTTACCTCCCAAAAGTCCCTTCTATTGCTCTTAGAGTAGCCATACATGTATTTAAATTTGACAGATTCAGGGACTGAATGAATTTTCAATCGATGTATGGGAAGGCTTGTACATAATAGTGACAGGCTATGGCCTCAACACTCATCATTTCATTGTGATGGCAGGGAAGCCTCCCTGCAGTAAGGACATATATTTGCTCAGCGGGAGAGAATCACACATTCAAGGTGGATGGGGGAAATGGATACATTTTTTTTTTTTTTTACCAGATTTGTGGGCGTGGCCACTCGCTCTGCACATGGGGGTACCCTTTGTGCAGAACTCACTGATTAATGCCCAGGACTAGACGGGGACTGCGTTCATGTGAGAATCAAACATGGCAGTTTCCCGTCTTAGAGATGAGTTGACACTGTGTGTAGTAGGAAATGTACAGTTTTCTTTCTGTAATAGTGCAGTGCTGTCCAGTATCACTACACACCCTTCCCTTCAGTATGTTGCATTTAGGAGGGATACTACTGAACCCGTGCTCTCTCCACCAGTCCAGCGAATGGAGTCCTGTTGTGCACCTAAGCGGATTTCGTGCATGCATATGTTAATACCTTTCTTCCTAATACCATGCGGCCAGGTGCACAAGGTCTCCGCAGCACGGGTTCGGTCCCAGTTGCTTTGGGAAATGGACCACTAGGGAGGGAGCCAGTTCCCCGACCCCCTCGTTTCTGGTAAATCGAGGCACCATTTTGCACGACTGGCTGCATTGTACCTTGTACTAGTTCTGGTTGACCATAGCAACTGCACTCCTCCAACTAGCCCTTGCCGAGTAAACCTTCCATAGTGGCTTGCTTCATACTCCACATGTGCTTTACTGACCCTGCTTTTTTCATACGCCAGAAATCATCATGCACCCTTTGAATGGCAGACCATGCTTAGAACAGTTGATGCAACTTTTACTTGAACATTTTGCGGCAAAGTTCAGCAAGAACATTTCAATGCAACATTCCCTAACTGACTCAGCTAGGCTGCCCAGGCATACATCAACCAGGTGGTAGTCCATGACTTGTGTTTCCCCCAAGATTTGGCAGGTCTTCGATCCCCTGGTGTCCTCCGATGGACCCCTTTTTGTCTTTCACAGCAATCGCAGTATCTTGAATGGGAACTGAAAGCCCCCCCCCCCCCCCTACAGGGTCACACTCCCCTAAGTGAGTGAAGGGAAATCTCTGCAATGGGACAGTTGTCAGAAAAAAAAAAAAATCTGACGGGTTATAACCCTTCCTTGCTCTATCCAAAATGGGGGGGGGTTGCCTATAGTTCTAGACTGTTCAGCCACATTCAATGTGGATGGGGAAATCCTCCCCGCTGTGTCATTGCATTCTGACAGTGGGGAGACTTCCCTGCTTTCAGAATACACAGATCAGTGCTGCAGCTGATATTTGCGATCAGCGCAGCAGCCAAATGTTTACAGCGGGGCTGGTCATGAGAAGTCCATCGATGAGTTTAACTTCTCGTTAACAGGAATGATGGTGATGATCCATAATGGATTGAACAATAATCAATCATCTATGGTCAGCTTTATTTTTGCTCAGTATTTCAACAGATTTATCCATCCACACAAGCACAATTTATGTGTGAATCCCCTCACACTGGGACATTGTATTCTAATTTGAGAAATGTTTTCCAGCATGTCCCTCTGACAGAAATTGATCAATGAGCAACTTCTGTAAAGCAGGGATAGCCACACACTGATCAAAATTTCGATCAGTGTATGACCAGCTTTAGAAAGAGAGCCTCCCACTTCCTGTTCAGTCTACAGGACAGGACGTGAAGCAAAGGCTCCCTGTGGAGATACAAATTGGGGGGGTGGGTGGTAGACTGACAGCCGTTTTTAACCCTCCATACTCTATCCAAAATTGTGGGGGTTGGCTTTAAATGTACATTAAGGCACCTTTTGCACTGCTAAACAGCGACTTCCCCATTGTGAGAGTGCAGTGTACTCTGTTTTCTGCAGAGAAACCGCTCCAGTGAAGCGATCAATAGGCCTTTGTGGTGGGGTTTAGATGCACTTTGCACAACAATTCTGATTGGTCATTATGGACAACTCCACTTTTATTTCCTCCGCGGTTTGGATCCTTGTGCTCAGTGCTAGAGTTTCTATAACTACATTTATTTCTGTGTATAGCTAAAACAATTTTCTTTTCTCAATTTTGGATGGCGTAGTGAAGGATTAGAACCTCTGTCAAGTTTTTATAGCTAAGAAAAATGTGTAATCTTTGCACTAGTAATTAAATGATATGTGAAACATCAAGGTGTCCTCAAAAAAATAAATTTACATGGGAGTTCAAACAAATAAAGGGATAGCGGCACTTAAACATATTGCACATAACAATAAAAAATACCATGTGCAGGAAGTAAAAGCGCTTATCCAAAAAAGTGCTAAAAAATCATTGCCAGTATCCAATTATAAAAAGTTATTTTTCACAAACCGTGAAATAATTAAACCAAACGTGAGTCCATGGTTTAAATCCTAGGTGTGCACAGCCTATTGGCCCAAAAAAAACCCCCACAAAGCCCGCACACATGGCTTTCTCTGCAGCCTCAGCTGCACGGGGCAGTGAATGAATGGGAAGTGCTCTGTGCTGAGCTTCCTGTTCATTCACAAACTGAAGCATAGTATATACAGTTTACTATGTTTCAGTTATGATTGAACACAGTGAGTGTGTTCACTGTTTTCATTGAGAAAAGGAAGGGGCTGGTACTTGATATATTGATTAGCCCCTTACCCCACTCTTCATCCTGAACCATCTCCCACAGGGAGAGGAAGTGATTAGGGTGCGCCCGGGCACACCCCCTGCGCACGCCTATGGTTTAAATAAATAAATGGAAAGAAGTCCCATAAACAAGATGGTGTGATCAGATATAGATTCCCAACAACCATTCAGAGGTGATTTCTTCCTGAATATATTTGTAATACTATTTAACCAGTTCCTTACCGAGTCATGTTAAAATGATGTCGGCAGGAACCGCTCGTCGATCCGGGCCGACATCATATGATGTCGGCCGCTACTGCGGGCCCCTGGGGGCCCGCAGAGCGACAATCACGGATCGATCGTGTGCCGGGGGGTCTTACCCCCCCCCCCCCGATCGGGGTAAAGAGCCAATAAAATTGTGTCCAATCACAGCCGGTCACTACCGATCTCCACGTGCATGGCGCGCAGCGCGGCGATCGGGACTGAGGCTTGTCCCTCGGACAAAGCCCAGCTCCGATCAGTGTAAAGAGCTAATAGAATTGGCTCTTTACCACGTGACCGGCTGTGTCAATCACAGCCGGTCATGTGATGTAAACAAACCGCGGTGTAAAAGTCTCACACATGGGGTATCGCCATACACAGGAGAAGTAGCAGAATGTATTTTGGGGTGTCATTGCAAGTATGCATATGCTGTGCGTGAGAAATAACTTGTTATAACAATTTTGTGTGTTTGCAAAATGATTTTTTTTTTTTTTTAGAATTGTGAGAAAATAAATTACAACTTAAAAAACTCACCATGCTGCTTACTAATTATCTTGGAATGTATACTTTCCAAAAAGGGGTCTTTGGGGGGTATTTGTACTTTCCTGGCTTGTTAGGGTCTCAAGAAATGAGATAGGTGGTCAGTACATCAGGTGTGATCAATTTTCAATGATTTGCACCATAGCTTGTAGACTCTATAACTTTCACAGAGAATAAATAATATCCACTATTTTTTTTTTTTTTTACCAAAGATATGTTGCAGTATAAAAAATGACGTTTTTGCAAAATTTTTCAATCCAAACTAAGTGTTTTATTAAAAATTTTCGCTACTTTTTTGCTTATATTAAAAAAATAAAAACCCAGCAGTGATTGTATACCACCAAAAGAAAGCTGTTTTTGTGAGAGAAAAAAATAATAAAAATTTTGTTTGGGTACAGTGTAGCATGACTGAGTAGTTGTCATTTAAAATGAGAGCACTGAAAGCTGAATATTGGTCTGGGAAGGAAGGGGGTGTAAGTGTCTTGTATTGAAGTGGTTAAGGCCTGGATTCTTTCCTAAATGTACATAATATAACTGGATACTAATATTTATAGGTAAAGTTGATCCATGGAATATCTGATTGCCTCTTGGGGGGACCAGGAAGGATTTTTTTCCCCTGCTGTAGCAAATTTGATCATGCTATGCTTTGGGGTGTTTCGTCTTCCTCTGGTTCAACTGTAGGTATTAGATTGTGTAATTTTTATCTCACAAAATTGAGTACATCCCACACATTTTTGTAGATATTTTATTCTATCTTTTCATGTGACAACACTGAAGAAATAACACTTTGCTACAATGTAAAGTAGTGAGTGTACAGCTTGTATAACAGTGTAAATTTGCTGTCCCCTCAAAACTCCAAACAGGCATTAATGTCTAAACTGCTGGCAACAAAAATGAGTACACCCCTAAGTGAAAATGTCCAAATTGGGCCCAATTTGCCATTTTCCCTCACCAGTGTCATGTGACTTGCTAGTGTTACAAGGTCTCAGGTGTGAATGGGGAGCAGGTGTGTTTTAAATTGGTGTTATCACCATCACTCATATTTGTCACTGGAAGTTCTACATGGCACCTCCTGGCAAAGAACTCTCTGAGGACCTGAAAAAAAGAATTGTTGCTCTACATAAAGATGGCCTAGGCTATAAGAAGACCCTGAAATTGAGCTGGAGCATGGTGGCCAGGACCATACAGAAGTTAAACAGGACAGGTCCCACTCAGAACAGGCCTCGCCATGGTCGACCAAAGAAGTTGAGTGGACGTGCTCCTTGTCATTTCCAGAGGTTGTCTTTGTGAAATAGCCATACGAGTGCTGCCAGCATCACCGCAGAGGTTGAAGGGGTGGGAGGTCAGTCTGTCAGTGCTCATACCATATGCCGCACACTGCATCAAATTAGTCTGCGTGGCTGTCGTCCCAGAAGGATGCCTTTTCTAAAGATAATGCTCAAGACAGCCTGCAAACAGCTTGCTGAAGACAAGCAGACTAAGGACATGGATTACTGGAACCATGTCCTGTGGTCTGTTGAGACCAAGATACTTATTTGGTTCAGTTGGTGTCAAGCATGTGTGGCGGCAACCAGGTGAGGAGTACAAAGACAAGTGTGTCTTGCCTACAGTCAAGCATGGTGGTGGGAGTGTCATGGTCTGGGGCTGAATGAGTTCTGCTGGCACTAGGGAGCTACAGATCATTGAGGGAACCATGAATGCCAACATATACTGTGACATACTGAAGCAGAGCATGTTCCCCTTCCCTTCCGAGATTGGGCCGCAGGGCAGTATTCCAACAAAACGATCTTAAACACACCTCCAAGACGATCACTGCCTTGCTAAAGAAGCTGAGGGTAAAGATGGACTAGCCAAGCATGTCTCCAGACCTAAACCCTATTGAGCATCTGTGGGGCATCCCCAAATGGAAAGTGGAAGAGCGCAAGGTCTCTAACATCCACCAGCTCCATGATGTCGTCATGGAGGAGTGGAAGAGGACTCCAGTGGCCACCTGTTAAGCTCTGGTGAACTCCATGCCCAAGAGGGTTAGGGCAGCGCTGGAAAATAATGGTGACCACACAAAATATTGACACTTTGCACCCAATCTGGACATTTTCACTTAGGGGTGTACTCACTTTTATTGCCAGAGTTAGACATTAATGGCTGTGTGTTGAGTTATTTTGAGGGGACAGCAAATTTACACTGTTATACAAGCTGTACACTCGCTACTTTTGTAGTAAAGTGTCACTTGAGTGTAGTCACATGAAAAAATATAATTATTTGTAAAAATGTGAGGGGTGTACCCTACGGTGACCAGACGTCCCTGGACTGAGGGCATGGTCCCCGCCTGTCCCCGTTTTTTTTTTTGTCCCTGGTTTTGCCATGCCGATCTTGGGCAGGCAGTTTCCCAGTGGATGGGGTCCGCGGTCCCTATTGCGGTAGTACTAGCAGGCAGTGTAGCTGGAGGGGCTCCAGCCTGACTGTGTCCTACTTAGCCACCACTCCTCCTCCCCATTTGTCAGCTAGATTGCTAAGTACCGGCCGTGATCCCGGGGACACATGACCACCCCCTCTCCCAGCATCCCGCCCCTCTCCTACCTCTGCTCAATCCTCCAATCACTCTCCCGGTAGCGGCAATACATAGTGGAGAGAGCAGAGGACAGCCTTCCTCCCCCTCCCTCCTGTGCTCAAAGCATCGTGGGTATTGTAGTCCAGAGGGGTGGGATTGCCTGGAGCTATTGTAATGACCACAAGCACAAGGTGAGTTTCTAACTAACATTTTAATAATTTTTTTCCTTCCAATGATGGGCAGTGGCACTGATGGGCACTCATCCGGTGGCACTGATAAGCTGCACTGATGGGCACTCATGAGGCGGCACTGATAAGCTGCACTGAAAGGCAGCACTGACAGAAGCGGCTCTAGGCTTTGTGAGGCCTTAGGCAAATCTTAGACATGAGGCCCCACTCACACCCAAAATGGGAAAAATAATTTAAGCAATAGCTATTAACTGTATAAACTGCATTTATTAAGAGCTTTAAATCCTATGAACAAATTCCCAGTTTCTGGAATTTTCTCTAACCAATTAGTCTTTAATCAAATATAATTAAACATACATATATATTACACGCACACAAATATAGATAAAATGTATGCAGCTGCTACTAGCAGTGTGTTTAAAGTGATACTACAGGTATGTCTTTTTAAAAAAAAAAAAAAAAAACTAGCCATACTCACCCCCCCCCCCCGTGCAAGGGTTTTGCACAGAGCGCCCCAGAACCTCCTCTTCTGGGGTTCCACAGCAGCGCTCCTGGCTCCTCCTCCTTGAGTGCCCCCACAGAGAGCCACTTTCTCTGGGGGCACTGGTGCGCTCCTGAGTCCTGCTGCTGCGTCCATTGACAGACAGCATGAATCGGCCCCGCCCCCTGGCACCCGTGTCACTGGATTTGATTGACAGCAGTGGGAGCCAATGGCTCCTGCTGCTATAAATCTATCCAATGAGGACCCAAGTCAGCTGCTGGGCTCAGGTAAGTAAAAGGGGGGCTCTGGGCGGCTGCTGCACAACAAAATGTTTTTCACCTGAATGCATTAATATGAATAAACCTGGACACTTCACAACCCCTTTAAGTTATAACAAAAGTCAAAAACCATATTTGGCGGGGAGTGGGGTGGTAGGAAGCTGGCGGGGGTGAAGATCACAGGGGTGGGGTGGTGGTAGAATGCCAGGTACCGGGGATTATGATGAGGATGGAGATGACAGGGGGTGGGGTGGTAGGAAGCTGAGAGGCAT
>BLSH010109530.1:3379275-3391224 GCA_018402905.1 Glandirana rugosa
TCCTTCCTGTAGAACCTACCTTTTTTTTTTTTTTTTTTTTTTTTTGTCCTGAAGGGGAGGTGGAGGGCAAGTTGAGGGGGCATCTAGCGCCTGCGCCGGAGCACCAGTTCGCTGTGTGATTGGCTGACTGGCAGATGGCCAGAGTGGGGATCCTAGACCTGCGAAGTGTCGGCAAAATAACTGTCAATGACACTCCAGTTGGTGTTGACCTGAAACTGCGACGGTCTGGCTGCAAAGGAACGGTGGTAGTCATAGAATGCAAATCCTCCGTATTAATGACCTAGGTAGGCCCACCACTGTATGAAGATTCAAGTCCAGCTCCTCCCTCCTACTGGGGTTGGCTGAGCAAAAACCATCCCGAAGGCCAGCACGAATTTGGTTACAGTGAGCTTTTGGTTTAGATTTAAGGCCCACCAAGAGGTCTCTCCAAATATACGATTTGTTTTCGGCCACATCGTGGACCGATATTAGGAGGGAAGCTAGGTCCTTGCCATCCAAGATGTCCTTCCTGTACACTGGGACGAGGTGCGCTGGGAAGATAGTAGTGCAGGTCTCTGGAATACCTGCTAGTGGAGGTGACAGCAGGGTCATGATGCTCGGGTCTGGTAGGGCCATGTCTGGGCATACTTCCAGGACTCCCACTCTGGCCTGGATGTCTGTGACTGCTGTGCCAGCGTGGTCACCAATGCTTGGAGTTGGGCAATTGCAGTGGAAATTGCCTGAAGAGACGCCTGTGAATCGTGCTGAGCTGTCACTGGTGGTGGGAAAAAGCAGCCTAAAAAAGCCTCAGCTCTGTTGTGAGATTGGGGATGGTCCAAGCCCTGAGACTGGGTGCTGCCGCTCTCTGAACCTGTGGAAGGTGACAGAGGGGCGGGGGCTAAGTCTTCGCTGCTGACCTGCGACATGGCTTCAGCTGTAAGAGGAGGAGAGGGGGAATGCATGTTTAAGATAAGTGGTAAAAGTAGGAAGGGACAGAAGAGTTGCATATAGAAAGAGGCAAAAGGAACGCAAAGAAAAATTGAACAGACGTAGCGAAGAAGTCGGTTTGCGCTCAAACGCTGTTGAGTGACAATTTACAAAACTCAGAGTGCATGGCAACCGATTTTGAGCCAGGAGATGACTGGCCAGGTAACCGATAGCTCGGGTGCCTGTCTGTGCTCAGCACAAACCTTTGAACCAGAGCCCGGGGGCATACTGGGGGCGGAGAAGTTTGTCTGGAACTGCCTAAGTATGAATGTTGTGTTCTGTAGTTTGTGACGTATGTTCGGCCTGCTAACAATTGCATTGCCAGAAATCTTGATGTTTAGCAGCCTTGTCTGCGTAGGTGAAGGGTCGTCCTTAGAAAATGGTGTCGTGCAAAGATACAGGTGGCAGTAACTAGTGCCAAATGAGCAGCCTGAATTATGTACGTGAAGTGAATGTATGGTGAAAGGGTGCAGCAGATAATGGAGGAAGTGTCCTGGCTAGGGTCAAAAACTGTCAACCGGGAAAGTGTAATGGGGTGACATAGAAGTCCTAGATAAACAACCTGGAATGGTAAAGTTTGTCCCTTGGGGGGTGACTAACCTGCTGGTGAAGAATGTGAGCCCTATGTGGGTGTGTGGGTTTTTTTTTTTTTTTATATATTGAGTGGCCGATGTGCCACTGGAGATGAGTGGCCAGATTAAGTGCCACTGGAGATGTGATTGCAAGAAAGTAGCCTAATTAGGAAGGCGAAAAAACAAGGATAGTAGAAGTGTATGGGTATATTCAGCCACATTGGTCATTTTTGAAAGCTGAAGTGGGAATCCTTCGGTAATTTGGGGAAGAGGGTTCGTACAAGGCTGGGATGGGGTTGGCATGAAGTGTGGAATCATGTATTTGTGAGCCGGGACTCGAATCGTTGTGCCACTGGCACGACTAGATTCGCATCTGGTTTTGGGAGTGCGAGTAGAATGGTTACGAATCGTTGTGCTGCTGATGTGACTAGAGTCGCCGACCTGCGATATATGGAGTCATTACGAATCTTAGTCACCGATGCGACTTGGATATGAAGCGGCCTGCGGAGTGTTTTATGATATGACATGACTTGATTTGAACGGCCTGGGGACGGTATGAATGGGGTAGATACGGATCGTTATGTTGCAGCTGCGACTCAATTTGAATCAGTGTTTTGCAGTGGTTAAAGGTGCAACAAGGTATGGAAGATATGGAAATTTTGGTAAGGCTGCCGTGTGGGGAGAATAAGGCAGAGGGAGGTATATGACAAATGATTTTACAAATAGAAAACACGGTAAATCAATGATTGGTATGGTTACCATGATGGTACTACGGTTTAATGATAATGGTTTAAGGTATGAAGTTTGTGCGAGTATGGTAGACTATACATGGTAACTAAGAGCGGAAGGTAGGGTACAGTTAACGATAGCGTCAGGAGTGTACAAATTACGTGACATGCTACTGTGCGGTGGGAAACAGTGAGGTAGAGTAAAGTGCGAACAAGCGAAACAACTAACTTTTATGAATGAGGGACATGATCGAGCTACCGCCTGACCTGGCATTGAAAACTCTGAATCCTATCTGCGGCAGAGAGAACCAAACGATCTACGAACGGGGAACCGCAACACCCTGGTTTCGAATAGACTCAAGGACACGCAGTGAGCTGGTAGCCGGCCTAGTGACGTAACGTATCATGCACTGGAACCGACAAAGACCCCATGGGGGTGGTCTGTTTATATTCACCCCCCCCCCCCGGGCTCCTCCCATAAATTCAGGTCACCATTACTGCCATATATACAGTATCTCACATAAGTGAGTACACCCCTCACATTTTTGTAAATATTTTTTTCTAACTTTTAATGTGACAACACTGAAGAAATGATACTTTGCTACAATGTAAAGTAGTGAGTGTATTGTATGCATAACAGTGTAAATTTGCTGTCCCCTCAAAATAACTCAACACACATCCATTAATGTCTAAACCGCTGGCAACAAAAGTGAGCACATCCCTAAGTGAAAATGTCCAAATTGGGCCCAAAGTGTCAATATTTTGTGTGGCCACCATTATTTTTCAGCACTGCCTTAACCCTCTTGGGCATGGAGTTCACCAGAGCTTTACAGGTTGTCACTGGAGTCCTCTTCCACTCCTCCATGACGACATCACGGAGCTGGTGGATGTTGGAGACCTTGTGCTCCTCCACCTTCTGTTTGAGGATGCTCCACAGATGCTCAATAGGGTTTAGGTCTGGAGACATGCTTGGCCAGTCCATCTCTTTTCCCCTCAGCTTCTTAAGCTAGGCAGTGGTCATTTTGGAGGTGTGTTTGGGGTTGCTATCATGTTTGTAGACTGGCCCGCAGTGCAGTATTCCAAGGGAGGGGATCATGCTCTGCTTCAGTATGTCACAGTACATGGTGGCATTCATGGTTCCCTCAATGAACTGTAGCTCCCCAGTGCCGGCAGCACTCATGCAGTCCCAGACCATGACCCTCCCACCACCATGCTTGACTGCAGGCAAGACACACTTGTCTTTGTACTCCTCACCTGGTTCCTGCCACACACGGTTGACACCATCTGAACCAAATATGTTTATCTTGGTCTCATCAGACCACAGGACATGGTTCCAGTAATCCATGTCCTTAGTCTGCTTGTCTTCAGCAAACACTTTGCAGGCTTTCTTGTGTATCATCTTTAGAAGAGGCTTCCTTCTGGGACGACAGCCATGCAGACCAATGTGTTGCAGTGTCTGGTGTATGGACTGAGCACTGACAGGCTGACACACCTGCTACCCTGTAACACTAATGAGTCACATGATACCGAGGAGGGAAAATGGCTAATTTCGCTCAATTTGGACATTTTCACATGGGGGTGTACTCACTTTCGTTGTCCAGTGGTTTAGACATTAATGGCTGTGTGTTGAGTTATTTTGAGGGGACAGCAAATTTACACTGTTATACAAGCTGTACACTCACTACTTTACATTGTAGCAAAGTGTCATTTCTTCAGTGTTGTCACATGAAAAGATATAATAAAGTATTTACAAAAATGTGAGGGGTGTACTCACTTTTGTGAGTGTGTGTGTCACGAGAAGGGTAAATCTTCCACTGGGGACAATTGTCTATTCATGGCACTTTGTAGAGATTCCCTCCTATGTTATGTTGCTTTTTTGAGAGACGTACAGCAAATATAAAGTGACGGGAGCTTTCACCACTCCTTATTCTACGAAGATAAGAAAAATGTTTAAAATATACCTTTTAAAAAATTGTAATATTTCTAGTTTTATAGAATTGTGAAGAATCGTCATTCTTTGCAGTCAGAGAGGTCTTTGTCCTTCCAATCATATCTAGATAAAGCAGATATGGATCATTTCCTCTGTAGGATTATCTGTGTTTCTAGTCGATCATTGATGGGAGGAGGGAATGCATTTGCTTTGTCATGTCAGCACAGCCTCCCAGACACTCAGCCCATTTCATTGTGAGTCACATGCTAGAACATACTGCCGAGCTGCTCAGAAGTCTCATCTATTTCTCGTTGTTTTACCGTATAGGGTCCTCCTAAAGGCGACAGCGACTATCTGCAAACATGACCGGCTCCGAGAGAAGTTTGGCTAAAGGTAGGATTGCAGTGTGACATTTGGATCTGCAGATTGCATGCTTTCACCTAATGAAAGGTCAGAGTTCTTCCATTACAGGCAGCTTATGTAAACCATATGATATCAGGATGCACTCCATGTTTTAAGTACAGTGTTTTCTATGATAAATAGAGCCTGGGGCTTCTGACGGCAATGAGATTCATATGTATTGCTGTAGAATGTCACTCTGCTTGGAAGTTCTAAGAATTTCCATGTGCAGGCACTCTATCTATTACAACAGCCTATGTGCATGCAGTGAGCTGACAGCTCAGGAGGGGGCAGAGCTGCAGACAGCCAATAGGATGGCAAGCTTGGCCTGGCTGTCATTCTCTTCTTGGATGTGTCAGTAAAAGCACAGAACTCTGTACAGACGGTCCCCGGGTTACAAACAAGATAGGGACTGTAGGTTTGTTCTTAAGTTGAATTTGTTTGTAAGAGGGAACAGTGTAGGTTCAGCCAAAAAAAATATTTTTTAGCTTTTTGGATAGCATAGGGAAGGGGTAACACCCCTGTAATGTTTTGTCTGTCTGTTTCGGTCCAGAAAATTTCACCTCACTTCCTGTCCCAATGATAATTGGATTTTGAAAATTGTGGGTTGTTGTGGAAACAAACCTTTGTGATAAAGCTTCAGTGGAGACATCTTTTTCCCATAAGAAGTCATAGGGCTCATGCACAAAATGTTTTTACAGGCATTTGAGCTTTTTTCACTGCCTAAAAGCTTGAAGATTGTGCTTTTTTTTAACATGTTTTTCATGAAGCTGCTTTTGAGGTTTTATGAACATAAGTACTATTTTTTATTTAAATATAGCTGCGTCCGCATTGAATACATAGCGTATGCCATTTATATGTAACTTTTCAGAGATGCCCCTTTTTTTGCTGTAGCTATTTTAACCACTTGCCGACCGCCAACCGCAGTTTGATGGCGACAAGGTGGTTCGATATTTCATATGATGGCAGCTGCGAGATCCCGCACTGTGAGCGCGTTGCCAGGGGTGTGCTCACTGTGTTCCGGGGGAGCCAGGGAGTGGATACGGCGGACTCTATCACCGCCGGCTACCCGCGATGGCCCCCCTCACAGTGAAAGAACGGAGGTCCATGTATGTAAACACAGATCTCCGCTCTGACACAGGGGGAAGGGATGTGATGACAGGCTTCCTGTATATGGAAGCCATGATCACTCCCCTCCCCCTGCCAGCCCAGCCCCCATACAGTTAGAACACGCCTAGGGAACACAGTTAACCCTTAGAGCGCCCCCCAGGTTAAACCCTTCACTGCCAATGGCGTTCACACAGTAATCAGTGCATTTTTATAGCGTTGATCGCTGTATAAATGCCAATGGTCGCAAAAAATCAAAATGGTCCGACCTGTCCACTGCAATTTCGCAGTACCGATTAAAAATCGCAGATCGCCGCCATTACTAGTAAAAAATTTAAAAAAATAAAATAAAAACCCCATAAATGAATTCTCATGGTTTGCAAACTCTGCAGGAAGGATATAAATAAATCGTGAATATATATAAACATTTTTTTTTCTTTTTAATTTTGTGGCGGAATATTATAATAATAATTATATGATTAAACTAAAATCATACGTTCTGGTATCTTACGAGAGTCTCGCATTTATCCCTTCGGATATTTTCAGATGAACTGCCATGATTGGCTCTCTAAAGCTGTGTACTTACTAATGATCAGATTATCATATGATTGCTTTGAAAGCTGTATTTTTCATCCGATTTTCTGATTGTGTGTACTAGGCTTAATGTTGACCATACAGAAAAAAGACAACCTTTAAATTATCCATCAGCATTGTAGGACAAGGGAGGGCCTGCCTGATTTGACACGGGTTGCATGGATAGTTTACGTTCCTCATATTACCTAGCTTTGATGCAGCTAAAGCTCACCACACGTAGCTACTTAATTGTACAATCGCCTTTAGATCTACTGGCAACTATGCTGTACAAAGGTCTGTCTGGAAACAAACTGGGTAGATTAGGTAGGTGCTCATAAATTTAGATTTTGTTTAGTTTTGGTAAATCTAACTAGATTGTACAGAGCTGATATGGTCCAGAGATTGCATAGTCCGTGTATGGTGACCCTAAAGCCTGGTACACAGTACAGTTTTTGGTTTGAACGAAAAAATAACAGTCAGCTCCGCTTGGAGCCGCTGTCCCAACAATGGAAGGTTATTTCAGCGATCTCATCTGCTGAGCTGTTGTGTTTTGATAAGACGGCCCCCACGCCAGAACACTCCGATCAACACTCTGCCATTGGCTATGAGCACCGATCAGGAATTGGTTGACTGCCGATTTTTCTAGCATGCACATCCGACTGAAAAGTCAGCTTCTGCCAGACAAACCGACACACTCGGGCTGAATGTTGGACCTTTATTTTATTTATTTTTTACCCACCAATGTCTCCCGTCATTCGGCCCGCGTGTACCTGGCTTTAGATCTACCATGAACCATGCAGTGCAAGGGTCAGCTTGCTTTGATACTATTTGAATGGGTTGTTTAGATTTGTCCTCATATTACATCGTTTGGATAAATCTAAAGCAGATTTGTACAGAGATTGCACAGATTATATCGTTTATGACTTTGAGCCTCATTCATGCCTTTTCATTCTGGTGTGTTGTGTGTGAAGGTAGCTTTATGCTTTGTTTTAAATAAAGAGAAACTTTTAAACATTACTGAGCTTTATTTGTAAAGGAAACTTCAGCTTACTGTATTCCTGCTCTTATCCACGTTTTATTGCGTGCTTACATAAATTGCATGCATTGCACTAAAAAGAAGTAGGGCCTGTTCTGCTTGTTTTTCTGTGCAGAGCACATCAGCACAACACACTGGTGTAAACTCCTATTGAAATACACAATGTATATGCGCTGGCATGCATTGAGCAACGTTGAGCACACCTGGCATGAATGAACCATTTGATTTTACTCATGTTTTCTGGTTCAGAAAGAGGCTTAGGACAAAGTACCCTCCGGGGTTCAGGTTTCAGCTCTTTCATTCTACCTAGACATGAAGCTGGAAGATCCATCAAATAAGAAGTGTCTCTCAGCAAGAGAGCTTGCCACTTGGCTTTTGCAAATATCATTCACTGATGGGATTTATTTAAGGTTCTGAATGAACTGATTAAGCAGCCCATATAAATGCTTCACTGAAGCCTCTAACCTAAGGCCCCCTTCACCTGAGAGATCTGATCGGGTTTGGCTGTCCATATTTCAGCTGGACCCTCCATTCACCTCTACGGAGCATCAGATGTAAATGGACTTGTCTGTTTACACCTGGCTACCTCCAGATTCTATCCGGCAAAAAACAAAAACAAAGGGGATCCGTTCCCCTCCGGCTGGCCAGATCGGATCGGGGGGCAGCCAGGTGTAAATGGACAGTCGGTCCGTCTTACAGCCCATAGAGCAGAGCAAGCTGTGCATAAGTGGGCATCCACACGTTCCTCTCAGCTCCCATTTCTGCCCAGCAGGGGATCTGTCTGCTGATCCCCTGCGGGGCAGAAATGGGTCCAGCCCGTAAAAAGGGTCCTTAAAGTTGGCTTTTCTTGCAATTACTACAGCCAGATGATTCAGGGACCCTTTCACTGCCAAATCCTTTTTTGCATTTATTTGCACACGTCTAAAAAATAATTTTAGGCTTGAAGATTATGTATAAGTCCACCAAACATTCTATATTTTCTGAAAGTAGACCCCCTAGAGAATAAAGTGGTAGTTCCAGTTTTTTACGTCACAAGATTTTAGCGCAACTGTTTGTGAAACGCAGAATTTCAGTAAAAAATGAGGTTAGTTTTAGGGCACATAAATGCAACATATTTCTGGTAAAAGATGCCGTTGCTCCAATTTGATATTAAATGCAGCCATGAAATCGCAATATACTTCATTTACCCTATGTTTTCCATAGGTGGCACTTTAAAGGCCCCTACAAATCATCAGAGTTCACCGTGGGTAATGGGCTTAGAATTCTTGATCTTACGCTGTGCAGCAATATCTGTAGTGCAATGAAGGTTTTCGTGCACCACCCCCACTCATGTCGTACATTTCATGTGCTTGGGTCTAACTTTGAAGATGATGGACACTCACGCCATGATGTAATTTAGTATATATATATGGGGACCGCTGCTGTATAAGTGATTCCCAATAGTGAAACCAGTAAACATAAATGTGAAAAAACAGTGCTTGCCTAACCCAGACTTCCTATTCATATACACTTATCAATAACTGGTTGTCCTTGTTATATGAAATCATTATACAAACAAATAACGTTTGGATGTGCAAATATTAATTAAGATAAATAATATTGCAAAGTGCTTCAAGTGCTCAAAAAATGTGCTTTTGTGACTAAGGTGCAAAATATGCATATGTGCAAAAAAAGTATTTTTCTTTATATAAAGTGCTTAGTGCTATGGTGCTCCCCCTTTTTTTTTTAAATTTTTTATTTAATTTTTTATTTCAGGTACTTTTTATAGCGCTGTCAATTTATACAGCGCTTTACATATATATTGTACATTCACATCAGTCCCTACCCTCAAGGAGCTTACAATCTAAGGTCCCTCACATTCATACATATACTAGGGCCAATTTAGACAGAATCCAATTAACCTACCAGCATGTCTTTGGAGAGTGGGAGGAAACCGGAGTACCAGGAGGAAACCCACACAGGCACAGGGGAGAACATGCAAACTCCAGGCAGATAGTTTATAAGATGACTTCTGTGCATCTGCTCCGTAAGTATTCCGCACTCACCCGAAATGATGGACCCACCTGCCTTATAGTAGAGCAAGTCAGACTGGCTTGTAGGTCTCTTAGGGGGGAAGCTGTCCCACTGCGCTGTCCTCTGCTGGCTCCTTAGTTTGGATAGCCTCCAGGTGTGGGTTACACAAGTAGGAATTTCATATGGATGATCAAAGAAGAGAAAAGCTCCACATAGTGTAAAAACGTTTCCCGCTCATTTATTCATTACTTACATCTATTTAACAATAAAAGTAATTAAAATAGATTAAAAGCCTAATTTTAGGCTCCTAGCCGGTCACTAGGCGCCTAATAGGCTTTTAATCTATTTTAACCTCCCTGGCAGTATGATTATTTCAGATTTTTGGTGCTGAAAGCGGTACCATTATTTTGCATGAAAATTTGGCATGTTATATTGTAGGCCTGTAATTCTTAGGAATAACTCACTTAAATCTGTCCAAACAAGAGTCTAGTAGACATCCCGGGTATGAGAAAGTTTGAAAAATGAAATCATAAATTTTAATATAATAAATAACTAAACATAATTATCAAAAATAATATAATAGTAATAAAATGTATTCAATAATGTAATCAAACCAAAACCACTGAAATTTGCTCAGCTGCAGAATTGTCGCTGTCGTCACTTTCAGTGTCTGATGATAAATTTCCCCAAAAATCAGTATTCCTCAATTATGCAAATGATTCTTATTTACTATCGCTGTTTTCTAGCTGATCAAAAACCACTTTTTTGGGACACTTTTTGGTTGCCATGGACATTCTCAAGTTTCCAGGCAGAAAGAATGACATTTATTATATAAAAGTGCATGCAGGACACTGGGCAAACCACTAGGGACAAAGGGGGTGTGAAATGATTTCATACAGTAATGTAATCTTACAGATTAGTGTACTGTGTGTGTTATGTGTGTTTCACTTTCTGAATTTCCTGCCGGTCTCCGTCCCGTGCGACGCTCGCAGGGAACAGAGCTCGGCACACAGAGGCATCGGGCGGAGGACACAGCCCACAGACACCGCGGGAGGACATCGCTGGATCCAGGGGACAAGGTGAGTAACCCAGCCTGGATCCAGCAATGCGATCCCGAGTGTGGCACGGGGTTACTGCTAATGGTACTGAAATTCCACCCCGAGCCACACTCGGGATTACCGCCAGGGAGGTCAATGACTTTTATTGTTAAATACATGTAAGTAATGAATAAATGAGCGGGAAACGTTTTTACACTGTGTGGAGCTTTTCTTTTCATTGATCATCCATATGAAATTCCTACTTGTGGAAACCACACCTGGAGGCTATCCAAACTAAGGAGCCAGCAGAGGACAGCGCAGTGGGACAGCTTCCCCCCCTAAGACCTACAAGCCAGTCTGACTTGCTCTGCTATAAGGCAGGTGGGTCCATCATTTCTGGTGAGTGCCGCATACTTGCAGAGCGGATGCATAGAAGTCTCCTTTATAAAGGAGCACCATAGCCTTAAGCACTTAATAGAAGAGACTTTTTTGCACCTTTGTCACAAAAGCACATTTTTGAGTACTTTGCAATATTTATTTTAATTCATATTTGCACATCCAAATGTTTGTATAATTGCATATCACAAACACAATTGGTTATTAAGTGCATATCAATAGTAAGTCTGGGTTAGGCAAGCTCTGTTTTTTTCACATTTATCTTGGGTGTAACTTTACCCACTCCCATTTCCAGTCCATCAGAAGTTTGAATACTATAGATAAGCTGACAGCTGAATGTAAAAAAAAAACATGCCAGCAATTAAAAGCACTCCCCTCCCCCTCATGAACCATACCAGACCACATACCCTAGAACATGGGAGGGTGCTTTGGGCAGAGGAGCTCTGCCCCCGCAGCCCAAAGCACCTTGTCCCCATCATGGGGACAAGGTCCTCTTCCCCACAACCCTGGGTTATGGGGTCTGCAGGCAGGGGGCCTATAAGAATCTGGAAGCCCACTTTAACAAGGGGGGGCCAGATCCCACCTCTCACCCATGTGAATGAGTATGAGGTACCCCCTTTCCTGACTTACTGGGCTACAAGCTTGGATAAGGGTCTGGTATGGATTTTGGGAGGGATTTTTTTTTTTTACATTCAGCTGTCAGCAGGGAACCCTGCTTAGCAACCAGCTCAATGCAATAAATTACCGCATTAAAAAAAAGAAAAAAAAATTCAGTCATTTTCGCTCAAACACCGCATTCATTTTAATGCAAAATTTTTAGCGAATTGCACTTTCAAAACAAATTTAACACAAGAGCTATTTTACCACATTGTATTTGCCGTTCTTTAACTTGGTGAATTGACCCCTTTGTTTTGACCAGCGGCGGCTGGTGTGGGAGGGGCGCTGGGGCGCCGCCTCCCCACCGGCAAAAGGCGAAAGGAAAAAAAAAATCAACCCCGCCCACCTACAGGTGGCGCCGGTACATTGACTTTCTTTTTTTTTTTTTTTTCTTTTCGGCTCCTTGGCTGTCACATGACAGCCAAGTAGTGAACCTATTGGTCGGCCATTAAAGCCTATGCAGGTGCGCTTGTTCCTGCGGCCCTGCATAGGCTGATTGGCTGCCCTGAGCCTCTGCTCAGGGTGATTGGATGCG
>BLSH010109530.1:3422969-3445192 GCA_018402905.1 Glandirana rugosa
AATTGGTTTGACCTTACGATCCCCTTTCGTCGACGTGGTATAGGTTGTCTTACCTTGCAGAAGACTAACGTCCCCTACACTTATGGGTCGAGGACCGTTGTGAATTAAATTAACTATACACCTCCGTATTTATAGGTCTATGTGCTCGGATGAGTACAAAGAGTAGTTGGGTACTGTGATACAGGGCATATCCTAAGTATAAGAACAGGGTACGTGATTGAGGTGCTAACTTCCTCCGTCGGAAAACGGGGTCTGAGGACAGTGCATGGACTACCACCTCAGACGCTATCGGCTCCTGTCGGAGAGAATGTTGGGACTGAGTCCTTGGGGACTAATCCTGCACTCTTGAGCTTCCTGTCTACCATATCAGGGGTTCCTGAGTCAGGGTTGTAAGAGAGGCTGTCCTCGGCTATCGCAGACTCCACCATCAGGTACGTGACAGGAGTCTGGGGCAAAAGGCTGCCTCCTTCAATCGTGGAGTTAGTGCATGGGACAAGAATATGAATCCTATACGGGACATAGTGTCATGGGTTGATGAGAAACATGAGTAGGCTCGTGTATCTGGATATTTATGCCTCCACATATCAATTAAATTAAGTGTTGCCAGGAGCTGGGTATTCACATCCCCTGCAATCAGAAGACGTTCCATTCTGTTGGATATGGTGCAGCTGCTTTCCCCTAGCATTCCAGTTTGGTTAATTTGTGACTCTGTTGGTGATGGGAGAGAAATGCATGTTGGGATATGTGATTTGCTTGTAGGAATTTGCCCCCTGGCTGCACTGGGGTGAAACTACAGCTACCAGCAGGCTGATGGAATTAGGAGATTTCTGGGAGAAGAAGAACCTCCTGGGAGAGACTATAAGTGTAGGTCCTTGATAAAGTCAGCTTATGACGAAATGCGTTGGTAGGAGTTGGGACGCGTGACATCATTGCGCAGAGTTACGCGGCGGCCATATTGGGGGTTGGAAACCGTCCCATAATTGTTTCAATGTGAGCACCTTGCAAGTGACATGTGAGTGTTAAACCTTTTATTGTAATAAATTATTGGTTGTTCAAATATACTACACCATATCAAGCCTCTATTTCTATGCCGGTGGCTATCTGGATGACGGGTTGGAGAACCATATGACACCTGAGAGCAGCATACGCTGACAGTTATAGACGTGATAACCACAACAGGGAGGATTTCGATATAGATAACCAGGGGTATCAAGAAGTGAGCGCTCTGACGGGGGGAGTGTGTGACGCGAAGGAGACCAGCCAGACATAAAAGAACCTGTCTAATGTTATCATGCTGCTCCGACCTCTGTAATGGGGTCCAGTCCATCTGGTAAGGACCAGTGTGTGTATGGGTGTTGGTGGTGGTCTTTGGAGTCTCTCCTGAAGCTTTTGACACATCTGAATTTTACCCCCACTTGGAAAACTCTGGCAGTGTGCTAAGAAATGGTGTATTCATAGACTATGGACACTTTTTTCTGAACATTCCTGAGCGCTGCACCACACGTGTTTATATATAAGTGTAGGTCTCTCTGGACCGGTGTGGATTTATATGCAGGGAATCTGTTACCGAAAGTGGTGGAGTCGCGTCCTGCTTCTACAGACTTGCCAACCCAGGTACCCTGAAGGACACCAGTGTACAGCCTGATTATCCTGCCCTTCAACAATTGGGGCCTGTTCCATACACCCCGTGGGGCGACAGATCCGGGAGAGCCATGGTGTGAGGCGGTGGAGGCTGGAGACCATTCCAGGAGCCATAGACCGGTGGCATCATCATCCTCATCACCCTTGTTTACAGCATCTACATCTTCTGTTCCTGTGTGGTGAGTGGGTGAAAACCCATCCTAACGGACACTGTGTATAGACCGTATTACTTCTTTCCATCTGCTAACATCTTTGATATAAAAGAGGTATAGTCACATACCTTGAGCTTGGAAACTATACACAGACATCCATACTTTGCATTAGTTTGCTGCTTCTTGTAATTCCACAAAGTTAACTTTGTAAGTCAGTGATCACTATGAAGCTTCTACTGGAAAGTGCTGTCCCTGACCATACCTCATTTCCTTGGATTAGCATTGTTCTAACAGCCTGAAGACCAATTAAATTGTCAAGCAAGTGACACTGGACTGCATCTACTTCTCTTTCCCCCACTTAGGAAATATATATTGCTCTTCCAAAGTTTTCAATGCTGCATTCACCAAAGAACCCTCTATAAGAGATATCAATACCCCTATGGTTACCCTGACCCTGTGAGTCCTTTTCCACCTCTGACACACTGGGTTCATGCATTGTGCACGTTTCCTTTAAGTAATGACACAGTAATGAAATACACCGAATTTGAGTTAAATCAGTAATGTTTACTCACAAGATATAGCAAAGAAGAAACCTGGACCAAACAGGGTGAGATTATGTACACAAAGTAGTTCTTATTACTAAATAAATGTCATAATCAACAGGTGCCAGCAGACATCGAGTCCACGGTACCTGCCTGTGATCACAGGGGGAGTGGGTCGCAGGCAAGCGCATGCACGTCCCGGACGTGTCGGATCATGTGCTAAAGGGCTTATTTGGGTACATTGTTGCATGACAGAGTAGTTGTCTGTCAAACCATCACAGCACTGGAATATGTCCTGGCAATGAAAGGGTATTACAGGCCGGTACTCCAGTGATTCCCCATCAGTCACCATTAATAGACATGAAAGAATTACTGTCCATCTATCCTGACTTTTCATCTATTGGTTCAGCCCACATATGTCACGCAAGGCCTATGGGCTGAATCCGACCCCCCAGACCAGGTCAGGTGACCCTCACACCCAGAACTCCATTCCACCTCCTCCGGATCTCCCCCTCCGCTCCCCGCTGTCACTTATACACACAAAGACCTTCTGTGTCTACAAGTGACAGCTTTGCTCCCAGCAGCTTCCGGATTTAACAGATCTCTCCATACACTCACACCCGGGCAGATCGGTAGAGATGGAGAGAACAATCTACCTGCGAGGCAAAGCTGCATACACAGGGAGTACAGGGAGGTACTAGAACCCAGGCAGGTAGGAGAGAGTAGAGATGAGAGGAAACTTTGGGGGTGGGGTTGCACACTGCGCACCCCTGAACTGTACACTCTGTATGTAATGCACCGCTGAACCCTGCACTCTGTACTTAGGGTGCCCCTTCACCCTGCACTCAGCTCACCCCTGAACCCTGCACTCAGCTCACCTCTTAACCCTGTGCTCTGTACGTAGGGGAACCTGTACCCTGCACTCAGCACACCCCTGAACTCTGTACGTAGGGCACCCCTGAACCCTGCACTCTGTACGTACGGCACCCCTTAACCCTGCACTCAGCACACCCCTGAACCCTGCACTCTGTATGTAGGGCACCCCTTAACCCTGCACTCTGTATGTAACGCACTCCTAAATGCTGCACTCTGTGCATAGGGTACCACTGAACTCTGCACTTAGCGCACCCCGGATGCAACCGGCCCTTTGAGGACAACCATACCGCTGATGTGGCCCACGATGAAATTTAGACGTTTGCCTGGAGCATCACATTTCTGTACAGAGCTCTGCATGTTGTCAGATCATAGAGACTGAAACTCAGGCAACGTGCCAAATTGCTTCCTAAGTAAGTGGTGACGGCTTGCATGAATGCCGATAACAGGAGGGGACAAGGGGCAGTCTGCTGCGGAGTCGCACAGCCTTACTTAAAAGGGACAGTACTATGAGAATTCTACCTGGTTTTGAGGGACAGAGAGTTCCCTTCTTTCCATAATGATTCTCTTCCGTATTTGGGGAAGTTACACACACACACACACACACAGGTTATATAAATTTCTGAGGACATTTCCATTTATTGTGGTGTATATTTCATGTGTATTATTATTTGGCACATACAAAACCCCTGAACGTGCGCTTAAAGCAAAGCTAACCCCTCCAATCTGTTACATCTGAAAATGGCACCATCTCAGCCTCGATTTAGATGTGCAGTTACCACAATGTTGCAGATGCTCCGCTTTAGACCCCTTTTCACACTTGTGCGACTTGTCCTGCGATTTGGGACTGCAGAGTCCCATGACAAGTCTTTCCCCATTATTTCCAATGAGTACCATTCATATCTGTACGACTTTCAAGTCATGCCGACTTCAAAGTAGTCCCTGCATTACTTTGGTCCAACGTTGATGCAACTTGAGGTCCATAGACTTCAATGTTAAACCCTCAAAGTCTTATTCAAATCCCACCTGAATAATATAGATGCGATTTCTGTACTACTTCTTTACAACTTTGTAATATGTTTCCATTGAGCCAAAGTTGCAACAAAGTCAGACCAAAGTCTTTCTGATCTGCAAAATCGTGGCACATAATTGCAGTAAAATCGGGTCACACAAGTGTGAAAGGGGCCTTACAGCCATTTGAAGAAGTATATTCTGCTTATATTCTGCCTCCTTCCCCACTATCAGAATGCTTTTTTTTTTTCATACTTTTTTTATAGGCCCGATGATGACATCACTAGACCTCTGTGCTTCTCTGCAATGCAGACAGAGTATAGCTGGTGGGAGGGGCCAGCAGGGGGCAGTACATACCTTCTTGAAAACATCCCAGCCCCTGCCTCAGTACCCCTCCCAAGAGCCCTCAGTCTGGGTGCAAGCAGAGGGCGGGCTCCTGGGAGGAGTTTTGAAAATATCAAAATGCCTTGATGGGTGGGTGTCTGTCAGGGTTACCATATGCAGGTATCCAGCAGTGATGGTCAGGTCGGTTGGCTGCACTTAAAGGAATTAGAACTAGGTGTAAGGTGAAAATATGAATATATTTATTAGGCAAAAAACACACTTCCAACACCAAACACCAGCAAACATAAACAAGCAAGTAAAAGATGAAAACACACCAAACCCCAAAATAAACACCTAACTATCTGACTAACTAAATACAAGTGAAGAAAACACACATATACAATAAGCAAACAGGGATACCAGATAAGGGGAACAGGGAGCCTGGTACTGGGAACAGAAGGAGAGCAAGGGAGCAGGAATCACATCTCTGGGTCTGGATCGGGGATCGGGGATCAGAGCAGGTTCAGGTTCAGGCATAGACACGGCTTGCAGGGAAAATACCGAAGCACTGGGACAGGGAGCAAGGCGGGCTTATATGGACCCAGCAGACCCATCAGGTGCAGCTTAATGACCTGTAAGCTCAATCTCCTGAGAGACACCCGCTGGTGGCCACCAGAACTACACCATTTGGTTTTCCAAACACTGCCACCAGCAGGTGACCCAAGCAAGGACACAGGTCCTGACAGTTCCCCCTCCTTGAGGAGCTGCCTCCGGACGTTCCATTCTGCTGTTAACTGGAGAGTCCTTGTCGGTGCAGGAACAGTCCAGCAAAGTTTCCCCTCCATGTCTGTGGACTCCATTACACTTCTCTGACCAGAGATCTTTAACCTGCTGGGCGGCGTGTCACCCAAATCAGGTACTGGAACAAACCCCCCACCACCAGGGTCTGGAGGTCTGAGTCCGGTACTAACAGCTAGCCAGACATCAGGCCTGAAACCAGCGGGGGCAGGCAACACAGGGACATCAAAATCAGCCTGGGCATCAAGCCGGGGGAAAACAGTGGCAAGCTGGGCATTAGGTATGCAAACATCCACAGGCACTGGATCATCAGGCACCAGGTCATCACACTGGGTAGTAGGCACCGGGTCATCAGGCATGGGATCAGCAGGTACCAGGTCGTCACACTGGGTAGTGGGCACCGGGTCGGCGGGCACAGAGTCATCAGGCACTGGATCAGCGGGCACAGAGTCATCAGGCACTGGATCAGCGGGCACAGAGTCATCACACTGGGTAGTAGACATCGGGTCATCAGGCAATGGATCAGCGGGCGCCGGGTCGTCACACTAGGCAGCAGGCGCCGGGTCGTCACACTGGGCAGCAGGCGCCGGGTCGTCACAATGGGCAGCAGGCGCCGGGTCACACTGGGCAGCAGGCGCCGGGTCGTCACACTGGGCAGCAGACCGGACAGCGGGCACAGGGTCAGCGGGCACAGGAACAAAAGGCACAGGAACAGCAGGCTGATTGGAAGGCATGGCAGCAGGTACCGGAACAGGCTGGGCGGCAGGCATGGCAGTGGGCACTGGGACAGCAGGCTGGACATCAGGAATAGCCACAAAGAGGGCATCAGGAACAATGAAGTCAAATTGAATAGCTGGCAAAGCGTCCATAGGGCCAGACTGGGTGAAGGACAGAGAACCAGTACAGTTAGGTGAAATAGTGACAGGCAGGTGGGAAACAGAGGGTCCACTTTTCATGGGTTGAACCAAGGTGGCAGGTGTGGAGGCAGATTGGAACAGATCAGTTGTTGTTGAAGCAGACTGAATCAGATTGGCAGGTGTGGAGGCAGGATTGGATAGTGGTAGGATTGTGCAGGTTGGGAAAAACTTCTGTTTCTTTTTGGGTTTAGTCACAGCAATTCTATATGGGGATGCAGGGCTGTAAGTAGTGGGTGCAGATGATGGAGGAGAAGAGCAGGAGGATGGTAAAAAAGAGGGAGCAGTTGTTGGAGGATTTTTGTGGGGTATATTGGGCTGCAACTGTGGTTGCTATGGGCGTTGGAGAAAAAGACATTTCAGCAGCCAGGTGTCTGGCCACAGGACTGGGTGGTTGCAGGCTGACAGAGGCCGAGTGCAATATTTTTGACCCCGCTTGCAGTAAAGGTTGCACAAAACCTGATTTGCATATTGCCTGTCTGACTAGAGATTGCACAGAATCAATACAATCCCTTAGCACCTGTTGGGAACATGCTGAGTAATGTTCAAAGAAAAAGGATGAGTCGTCTTCCAGTAACCAAACCAATGAAACTACCTGATTTAAAATGAAAGGTGGGGTGTAATCATCACCACCACTAGGGACACCAGACAAAGCCAACTCTGCACAAATTTGAATGAGTGGCTGAATCTCTTCAAACAAAAATCTGCCTTGATCAACAAAAGAGTGAGCCAGACGGATGCATTCCAACAATTGCTCCCTAGTCTGCTCTTTCAAAATATGGCAACAATAATCCCCGTCTTCTGTTGCAAGCAGTGAGAAATACAAAATCTCTTCAGCATGCATCTTGCAGCAATTAGCAAGTGCTCAGACCTGATTCCCAGGTGCAGCCGATCTGATTGTATGGCTTCGGTATTATGTCAGGGATACCATATGCAGGAATCCAGCAGGGATGGTCAGATCGGTTGGCTGCACTTAAAGGAATCTGGACTAGGTGTAAGGTGAAAATATGAATATATTTATTAGGCAAAAAACACACTTCCAACACCAAACACCAGCAAACATAAACGAGCAAGTAAAAGACGAAAACACACCAAACCCCAAAATAAACACCTAACTATCTGACATCGGGCGTTTGCAAACGCAAAAGTCGCGCTAATACGCGTGTTTGACGCTTTTCCATTGATTCTATGTCAATAGTAAAGTGTCAGAAATGTGGAATATGCCTGATTCGCACAACAAAAATACCTCCGGGACTAGTTTGAGCGTAGGGCGTTTGAATTCAGGTGTTTTTGTGTGGAGATGTGAATCTTCTCCATAGAGAAACATTGATTTTTTTTTTCCCCCTCCAGCATTTTGTAGCTTCATGCTTCAGGCATATTTGAGCTACAAAATGCTCAGGTGAGAATGGGCCCTAACGGACTTGCTGCAGCTTATAATACACATTATGAAAAGCTCACAGTGTGCAGTAAAATCTATATGAGGTTTTAAAGAATAAACACACGTCCTTTGAGCTCCAGTCGATTGCCAGTGATTCCTCCTTTTCTTCATAATAAAGCATTTCTCATGAGCCAAAGAAAAGCTGTTAGGATGAAGGATGTACTCTTTCAATATGTAATGCCATGCCAGAAGAATCTGTGGGTGCAACTGATAACAATTTAAAAAATGCACCTCTAAGTAGGTGGGACAAGACACAAAGCAGA
This sequence comes from Glandirana rugosa, assembly GCA_018402905.1. Lineage (NCBI taxonomy): Eukaryota > Metazoa > Chordata > Amphibia > Anura > Ranidae > Glandirana > Glandirana rugosa. The sequence goes on from BLSH010109530.1 coordinate 3,430,926, forward strand.
TGTTTAATAAGAAACACAGGACTCACAGCACCGTGGTAGTTCACTGAAAATTACAAGCTGACAGCCGAGAAGGCTGCTGAACCTTGTAGTTGTCCATTTACAGAGGACTGTGAATGTATGATGCGGCCGGGCGGGCAGAACCTTCACAGACAGTGCACATCTAATTTTTATTGCACTAAGGTGCACTGCCAGTGCATTTAAAATGAATGGGTTGACTTAAAGATGTAACAAGTCTAATTGTAACTGAAATGTGCAGGTTTGCTAATGCATTATTATAGCTAATCTTTATTGCAAGAAGTTCCCTTTTTTCTGCCACAAGATGGAGCTTTGTGAACTTGGATTCATCATCAGTAAAGAGGATTGCATCTTGGGAGTTGTGGTCCCAGCCAGAAAGAACTCCTTGGTTAAACAGATACAAAAAGACTTCAAAGCCTGGCATTCTGGTGTAGAGGAGTTATATAAATTAGAGAACACGGGAAGCCAGAGAGGGGTCTGGGAATGAGACTGGAGTGTGAGAAAGAACAGGCCCTGTCTGGGAGAGAGACAGGGGGAAGGTACAGGGGAAGACCACACTTTACAGTATAGAGTATCTAACCATCTCCTGTACCATGTCTAGTCTGCAGTCCCTGACCATCTCCTGTACCATGTCTAGCCTGCAGTCTCTGACCATCTCCTGTACCATGTCTAGCCTGCAGTCTCTGACCATCTCCTGTACCATGTCTAGTCTGCAGTCTCTGACCATCTCCTGTACCATGTCTAGTCTGCAGTCTCTGACCATCTCCTGTATCATGTCTACAGTCACTGCTGTCATTTCTGCCTGTTGCCTCTTCCTTCCCTCCCCCAGCTATCACCTCTGCCCCCATGTCTTCCAATGACCCTCCCATTCTCATCCTCTTCCCAACCAGTGATCACAGCTTTTTCCATTCCAACTCTCCCACCCCACAATCCCTATTTTACCCCACTCTCCGCTACGCTGCCCTCACTTATCCCTTTACCCCCCCCCCCCCCCGGCCTCTCCCCAGCCTCACCCAACTCCCTAACATCCCCCTCCTCCCAAACCAAAACTCGGCAACTACCTGAGGTAAAGTACCGGTACTTGTACTCTGTGGGAAAAAAGTGGTATCGGTGCAACCCTAATTGATACCAAATTCACTGCCACCTTATATTGTTCATTTCCAGTGGGAAAGCTACAGTTTATGAAGCCTTATCAAAACCTAAGGAGGCATTCCTTCTCCATTGATTGATATTTGAAACTGTATATGCCAAAAGGTGTACTGCATTGTGATTTCCTGTTAAATTTGACTACCCATATTCTTAATACAGCGTGTTTATCATACTTCAAGGTCTCGTGTCTTATTTCCGGGTGACCCTGAGGCACTTACAAAAAGTTGTCAATTTGAGCTTATTGACGGGTAAGACCCAAGGTGACAGAGATACAGAGGTCTTTTTAGAGGTCAAGGTAAGAACAGAGGACCCAATTCAACCAGCAGCTCTACAAAGATTTACTTGAGAATTCCCAATAAAAAAATACCCTTGCAGTGGGGCCTCCACACAATGCAAGGTTTGATTGTACAACTCCACGGAAAGAGGAATAAGATGTCATATGTACCTCATTCTTTGCTCCGGCAGGCTTCCAACATTCACCTCTTCTCTCTGATGTTCCAGGTTGTGGGCAGACCCTTGTCATCCTCATTGTATGTGAGGACATCAGTGTGCAGCCGGAGTGCCTTAGAGAAGAGACTGGTGACTGGTCATACTGCATTGACATACTGCAGAGCAATCCAAGAAATGAAAACCCAGGGTACTCATGGCATATTACTCTTTATTTAGTCATAAATTCCAAAGGCTAAAAACAATTAACACATACAGCTCAGTGGTGGCTGGTGCTCCATTTTTTGGGGGGGGGGGCGCAAAACCCCAACCAAACCGCTTCCCCTTCCCCGTCGTTGGCCCGTAGGGCCTACAGACTGGCAGACAAATACACAGACAAACAGACAGATAGATAGATAAGTGAATGGGAGAAGCATTTGTCCTGCACATGTCTCCGATTCAGCAGAGCAGATCGTCGGGTGAATGGCTGACTCTGGAGATGATTCCCGGGGCAGAGGTGAAGCAGGGAGACCTCCCCCCTCCGTCCACCTTCTCTGATCACAGATGAGATGAAGGTGCTGCTGTACATGGATGGACACAGACACAGTGTCAGATAACATTGCCTGACTTGCACTAACTTTCACCACAGTGAGTCAGTGTAGTCTGACCGATGATCGCACACACAGGTTCCGATGCAGGGGGGCCACTCACCCCGCTCTGCAATCCCCTCTTTGGATCCCCTAAGCGCGCTGCCACTGTCTCCTCAGTCCGCAGTCCACAGCACACACAGTGCCAGCCGGGTAACTGGAAGTGACACTGCGGTGCACCGCCCAGTCGTCCTCCGGTCCTGGCCAATAAAAGAGAAGGGACAGGAGCCAGGGACAAATGATTGTAGAGTGGGGGAGTGTTCAGGCGCATTTTTTGCACCCTGTGCCTGCCTTAAACACAGGCAAATCAGCTTCCCATAGACTACTGTGTGTCCGGCGCCCGGACACTATTAAAGTGACTTTTTTTTTTGTTAACAGCTTGGGGGGGCAGCGCCTGTGCACCCCCTATGGGCGGGCCACCACTGATACAGCTGATGGTTTTTTTTTTCATGTGCAGCTTGTCTCCTGGCATCTGCACTATTCAGAGATGGTTTGGGGACTCTGGAGAAAGGGGAGGATCAGAGAAGACAGGCTCAAACAGAATTTTTACACAATGCAGAGGATTAACCCCTTCCACAGTGAGTACAACAAGCATACCTTGCTGCATATACAGACTGATTTTACTATTGTGGGTTTAGTAACACTAAGGCTGGGTTCACACCAGTCCAATTCTCGGACCAATATTAGGAGCACAAGTCGTATTACGTCACAAAATCAATGTTTCCCTATGAGAGCGGGCTTAACTGGTCCGACTCAAGTCAGTCCGACTTTGAAAAAGGTTCCTGTACTACTTTGGTCCGACTTTAGTCCAAAGTCAGACCAAAGTAGTACAGGAACCTTTTTCAAAGTCGGACCGACTTGTGTCGGACCAGTTAAGATGGCTCTCATAGGGAAACATTGATTTTGTGATGTAATGCGACTTGTGCTCACAATGTCGATCCGTTTGTCGGACAAGTGTGAACCCAGCCTTAACATAAGTGCTGTCAGGATGCTCTTTACCTTTGCAAACAAAACAACTGGCTTTTTCTAGGCCCTAGCTATTGCACGTTTGGCTGCAATAAATAAATAGGTGGCCAATTTCTGCTGGTAGGAGAAAAGACCTGGGCCATTTTTGCCTTGTAAAAATTACAGCAAAAACATCTCACTGGGCATTTGAGGAGCATCAATCCTACTTGAACGCCATTGAAACATGTCCAAAAGGCTCATTAACACTAGAGGTGTGTTAATAAGCATTAAGACCTTGTTTACACTAGCGGTTGAGGGTCGGTACGACCCTGCATTTGAGCAACATTTTTTACCGCACCCCCCCCCCCCCCAACTGCTCCTGCTTTGGATGCAGAAGCAACAGCTGGTGGCGTACACATGATGCGGCCACAAAGCCTTGGCTTGGCACCTGCAGCAGGAATTTTATACCCCCTAGTGCTTTCGATGGGCATAGTGCCAAGAGTAAAGCCTCTCTGCAAGTGCCCCACAACCAATGCATGCATTTGCAACATGCTGATGGGGGTTCAAGGGGTTAAAGCAGGCCACGAGGAGGCAATACACCGCCTCCTCATCATCTGTCAAATGCTCTCTTAAGAGTGATCTGAATATGGTTCGCTCTTCAGTGGCCAAAGCAAGTGTGAACGAGCCAGCTGGCAATGCACTACAATGGACTGAAAATCAGACATGCACCTTTTTTTCCAACACAGATCATAACATGCATAGTGTGTTGTGGTGCATTGCAATGCAGGTGAATTCCTTTAGTATGTAGGGGTGCTATTAAATATAAATGGCACTGCGACACCTAATGCAGTCCTCAAAATATAAACCTTTTATTGGCCATATTAATTCAGCATTGTGCTCTTGTTCCCTTCCCTTTCTTGTGTAATCTCTGGCACACTGATTTCCAAACATTCCCAGGTATGGTAATAGGAAAACTCTGCTGGCCCAGCAAATCAGGTTCCCATTATTCTTTTTCCAGTGCAAAAATATTATGCCCCCGACCCACGGGTAAAACTCCCACAGGTCTCCAAAGACCAGCAGCTAATCACTGGTGCATTTGCACACAAAAATAGCCGACCTTTCAGGATTCAGATGAGGGCACATACGAGTAAATGACAACACCTGTGGACTAAACAGCCTGACACAGGAAGGACTTTGTTTTTCATTTGATGTAGAGATCAGGCAGATGGTTTAGGTAAGAACTGGTGCATGTCATTCATTGTCCTAACTTAACGTTTGTGGATGATAATGTTTGACAACAGATTGTCTCCAGGGACAAACTTTCATTAATTTATGAATTTCTGTTGCACTCTTTGGTGGTTTGCGTCATCTTTTACTGTGTGTGCAAATAAAGTCACGCTGGACTGATTCTAACATCCTGTAAGACCATATGAAATATTAATACTGACCTGATAACCTGTTTCTGCAAGATATTATCATTTATGGACCTGAAAATCATACCGGAGACCAAAAACCCAATAAATTGTGGCTTATTTAGGAATTAAACTGTCTGATCTTCTGTGAATGAGCCTTGGTTCACATATGTGCGATGCGGGAATCAGCGCGATTACAGAGCCGGTTCCTGCATCACATTTTTTCCACAGGCAGTTCACACTGCCTTCTGCGAACCGCTGCGGGAGTCATTACAAAGTCAATGACACCCCCAGTTTTGTTCACAGATCACAGTGCGAGCTGTGAACTTGCACGTGAATCGCATTGCATGGGTGAGAACACCCATCCGATGCGATTCCACTACGGGAAAAAAAAGGTCCCTGCACCTTTTTTTTTTTTTTGTGCAAATCGAATGTGAGTTCAGCTACACAACTGTATGGCTGATTTCTCATTGTTTAGAGATCACATGTGATCAGCACCTGTGGTGCGGGTGCGAATCACATGCGATCTCTGAGATCGCACAAGTGTGAACCTGGGCTGAATGTGAATTCAGCTGGGGAAAGGCTAAAAACTCCAGTTATTCTATGAAAAAGCATTGATAAAATTATTTCAGATTCGTAAATATATTAATCTCCTTGCTGTGTGTGGTGGTAGAGAAGCTGTTGTATGTAAAGTGCAATGAACACAAGGTACAAGGATAATGGTACACATTTTCAAAGTGCCAGGGAATACAATTATTGGCTTTACTCCAGCTATAAATAAAATGTAATGCTACGATTTGTATAATGATTTTTCAAAAAAAGGGTATCTTCTTGAAAACAACTAAACAAAGAAAGACAGTTTGGTCTGATGTATTTGGGTTTTCTGCAAGAGCAATTTTTTTTTTTTTATGGAAGAAGCCATATATTGGTTAAACTGCTTATTTAGTGCAATTATTTATTTAAACATACAATTCTTTCATTGTTATGAATATTACATGTATGTCGGACATATTATCTGTCCTAATTGATTTTATGTGCATGGTTGCAAAAGCCATAGAGCTGCCTTTCCTAACCAAGGTTCCTTCAAAAGTTTCTAGGGATCCCTTGCTCATTACCAGACTGATCTACTTTCTTATATTGTCTGCATTGTTCCAGGGCTGAAACTTGGCACGAGCCAGCAGTATATGGCCAGATTACTATCCTCTGACTCTAGGGATCTTTCTATCGGTCTTCCACTGACCCAAACTTAGAAACCTAGGGGGCATTCAATGGCCCACATCTAAAGGGCATACTTCCCGCTGACCCACAATGTAAACAGACACTAACCACCAATATAAAGGGCTTTATTACCATTGACTCCCAATGTAAGGAGGAGCCCTAGCCATTGCCCAGCTGTGTAAAGGTGCTTCTCCCCACGGCCAGCGATGTATAAGACCCTTCTCCCACTGACGATCAATGTAGGAGGTCTTCTCCACTGATCACATTAACCACTAGACCTCCAGAAGTCCCCCCCCCCTTTCATTGTTTGCTTTTTGGCACTGCATTATTTTAACTAACATTTTCGCAGTCATGCAACGCTGTACCCAAATGAAATGTATATAATTTTTTCCCCCAAAATAGAACTTTCTTTTGGTGGTATTTGATACTACTGGGGTTTTAATTTTTTGCGCTATAAACGATAAAAGACTGAAAATTTTGAGAAAAAAACAATATTTTTTTACTTTCTGCTATAAAACATATCCAATAAAACAAAAAAAAAGTCTTAATAAATTTAGGCCAATATGGATTCTGCTACATAATTTTGGAAAATCCCAATACGTATATATGGATTGGTTTGCGCGAAAGTTATACCGTATACAAACTATGGTATCTATACTGGAACTTTAATTTAATTTATTTATTTGTATGTAGCACCCTCTAGGTATTGAGGTGCTAGAGAAAGGGTTTCTTTTACAGTGTAGGTAAATTTAGGCAGGCCTAGCTGGTTGCTGGGCTTGTTTGTTTTGATTATGGACTGGGAGTGACTCAGGGAAGCAGCTGGTGACTCACTCAATTCTCGGTCACCTCCCCCTTTCTTCTAGAAGATGCTAGGAGGAGGGGTGGAGAAGAGAGGTGGAGCTGCCTGGAGCCCTGACCAATCCGCAACTTCGGTTGGCAGGGGGGAGGCCTCCTTAAATACCTGGTGTGAGCCCAGCTGGGGAGGAATAGTTCAGGTGGAGGAACTGGAGAGGAAGTACTAGGCTGTTGGGGCCTTTGAGTGAGCTCCTCAGTCTGGGGAGGGTGACCTTGGGCCCGGGGCTCGGGTGCCGGATGGAGCCCTTCAAGAAAGCATGAAGGATCTGGACAGGAAGCACAGGAAAAGCAAGAGAGGACAGCAGGAGCTAAGTTTTCAGGAGGGAACCACTGGTCGCAGCCAGGAGCGCTGGTGTGTGATATGTGCAGTCTGGAGGACTGGGGATGCATGCCTGAGAGAACTGGGTGCATGCAGTCTGGGATGGGTGCAGAGCTAGCAGTGAGTGCTGCAATGTCATTGGCAACGGAGCTGAGCAGCTGCAGCCAGGAGGGCTGGCAGTGCCTGAAGAGGGCTGACTGGGATCAGTAGTCCACAAGCAGAACACCATTGGAGCCCACGGTCCCTCCCAGCAAAAGGCAATTGCTAAGGCCTAGTCGAGTCAGTGCTAGGCCTGAACTTTCAAATGCTAGCTGTGCCTTGGAAGTTGTCTCACCAAGAACTGTTCTAATTCTTCTGGGCATCCCAGATTTCTTATACCCTCTCCAAGTTAATGCCTTCAATAAAATACAAAAACAAAGCTATGGACTGTTCATTGTCTTGGAGTGTCTGATAGGTGAATGCTGGGCTGGGCAGGGTGACAGGTGGGCCACAACATTCAGCAGCCCCTATGGGGATACTGCTACATTTACACTAGTAATGGCGGCGATCAGCGACTCATAGTGGGACTGCAATAGTATGGTGGGAAATTTGACACTAACTGACACTTTTGACACTTTGTGGGAACCAGTGACACTAATACAGTGATCAGTGCTAAAAATATACACTTTCACTGTACTCATGGCACTGGCTGGAAGAAAGCACACCAAGCGGAGGTTGGTAAGTGGCGCACACTATAAGCAATATGACTAATAGGTACCCATGAACTAACAAATAATGTTAAAATGGAAAAGTTAAAATCTAAAAGCATATTGGTGAAGCCATCATTCAAGACAATGCCATGTGTCATATGAGTTCATATAGTCAAATATAAAGACCGCACTGTGCTTGACTAGGTAGACTTCTGGCCGGCAGGTCCTTGGAAAGGTAGGGACACCCTCAGCAGCATAAAGGAAGGAAGAAAAGGGCACCAGGTCAGTAGAAGTAAAATCGGCAAGAAATTTTATTATCAACACTTACATGAAAGTAACTTGCGATCAGCATGTCCGAACCCTCAATAGCCAAACAGTGGGATGGGATAGACCTGGTGGACTGGCAGATGGTGCTCTGGGACCAGATGGGGGAGAATGTATGTCACAGGCTGAGGGACGTCCCGGTCGGCCGACTGGATAGAATTAAAACTCGGTCCCAGAGCACCATCTGCTGGTCTACCAAGTCTATCCCATCCCACTGTTTGGCTATTGAGGGTCCGGAAATGCTGATCGCAAGTTATTTAATGTAAGTGTTGATAATAACATTTCTTGGTGATTTTACTTCTACTGACCTGGCTCCCTTTTCTTCCTTCTATGACACTGGCTGGGAAGGGGTTAAAAATCTAGGGTGATTAAATGTGTGCCTAGCCAGTGTTTTTGTGTGTATTGTGAGTTGCTTTCACTAAGGGATGTTCCGGTTTTTATTTGCTGCTGACAGGACTGAGCTCTGTATTGTTTACATTGACAGAGCTCTGTCCTGTCTTCCTCCTTGCCGATCAGTGGGTGCCGGTGGTCATCCTTCGGTGCTGGCGCCCCCTACCCAGAAAAGCTAGAAGTAAAGCTTCAGTGCTGTACTATGACCTGTAGATATAATTTTTTAGCAGGGGTTCCCTAGGGCCTAAAAATTATTTCAAGTGTTTCTCCAGGGTAAAAAGGCTACCATGGAAGAATATTTATAAAGCATGTCTCAGGTCTAGAGGTAGACGGGTCTGTGCTTAACCACTTGCCCCACTGGGCACTTAAACCCCCTTCCTGCCCTGGCCAATTTTCAGCTTTCAGTGCTGTCACTCTTTGAATGACAATTGCGCGGTCATGCAACAGTCTACCCAAATTACATTTTTATCATTTTTTCCCATAAATAGAGCTTTCTTTTGGTGGTATTTAATCACTGCTTGGTATCTTATTTTTTGCTAAAAAAAACGAAAAAAGACAGAAAATTTGAAAAAACAGAACCATTTTATAGTTTGTTATAAAATTTTGCAAACAGGTAATTTTTCTCCTTCATTGATGTGCGCTAATGAGGCTTCACTGATGGCCACTGATAGGCTGCACTGATGGGTGGCACTGAAGGGCATTGATAGGTGGCACTGAAGGGCGCAGATAGGTGGCACTGATGGGTACTGGCAGGTGACACTGAAAAGTGGCACTGATGAGCACTGATGGGCATTGATTGGCAACACTGATGGACATTGGGTGCCACTGGTAGGTGGGTACTGGTGGGCACTGATTGGCAGCACTGATATGCACTGGCAGATGGCACTGGTGGGCACAGATATGGCGGTGGCTCTACTTGTTTGGGGCTGATGTCCCTCTGACAGAAGCTGGCGATTGACTTTTTTTTTCCTCCTTACGCTGTCAGGATGAGGAGGAAAAAAGGCAGATTACCGATCTTTTGTTTACATGACATGATCAGCTGTCATTGGCTGATAGCTGATCACGTGGTAAGGGGCCGGGATCCCATCTCTGATCAGCCGAGTTTCATTGACTCAGTGATCACAGAGCGCACCGCGCAGGCAGCTCCTGCACAGGAGGACGTACATGGACACCCTCTCGACAAATAAAACCGTGTTGTAGCCGTCTTTCAGCTATAGGGCGGAAGGTGGTTAAATATGAAAACACTGTTTTGCTAGTATAGGCAACTATAAAATAAATCACACAATTTAAACATTTATAAATTATAGAAATCACCTTACTGTTCAACTTGTTCCTGTTTGTAAGTGTTCTTTCCGCTGAAGGGGGGGGGGGGGGCAGGGAGGTTGAACGCAATAGTCCATGTGCTAGCGTTGCCTCCTGGGCACTGGATGATGGTGAAGAGAATGGCGATCATCATCAGCCGGCACTGGTATTTGGGAGAAGCAAACTAGTACTTGGAGGAGTAACCCTCTAAAATCATCCCTAAAGGCCAGGTGGGTTAATATCATTCTAACGTGGGGTATAATCGCAGTTCTGTAGCCATGGTGATACCTGCCCAGGCTAGATTGGCAGAATTAGGTTTTTTGGACAAGGGCTGTAAATAGAACAGAGAGCGAGAGCAAACCCAGGGTGCTGGAGTTAGTAAAACTGAGACAGTACCACTTTATTGAACCATAGCACACTTACTGTACATGTTAGTAACTTGGTTGACAGCATGCAGAAACCACGGTGATCCAGTAGGCATAAGTGGATGAATACACTATGGTCACTGAGCTGGTCATGCAGCAGTGTGTGTGGCAGGAGTGCCTAGCACAGCCAGGATGTGGCAGCTAACCGTTTGCGTGTGCAGCTGCTATGTTGGAAGACATGCTGTCAGATCTAGCCAGTGATGTCGAGGGTGGGTAGGGCACTACACATTTCAGGGGCTCCACCCTCTTTGTCAAGCTAAGGACTCCTGCCACACACACACTTCTGCATATCCTGCACCATTACCATTATGTGTTCATCAACTCATGCCTACTGGTTCGCGCTGGCTTCTGCATGCTGTCAATCAAATGAGAGTACTGGCAAAGTATAAGAACCTCCAAATATTTTTTATGATTAGATAAATATATTGTGCTCATACAATTTCCATGTATGTAGATAACCAAACTGATTACAGAGGTGTATCTGTAGTTGTAACAGAGTACTATAGTTACTTGTGTCCCCGTATGGGTCGGTCAAACATAAAGCCAAATTCTCATATAACAAAATATCCCATAGAAGGGCAAAGCAGCTTATTAAATTGACCAGAATGCAGCAGGTATATTATGAAAACTTTTTCAAAAGTTTATTAAGATATTAAAAATGAAATATATTAGTCCATCTTTATGTAGAGCAATAATTCTTTTTTTTCAGATCCTCAGAGAGTTATTTGCAATGAGGTGCCATGTTGAACTTCCAGTGACCAGTATGAGAAAGTGAGAGTGATAACACCAAATTTAACACACATGCTCCCATTTCACACCTGAGACCTTGTAACACGAACAAATCACATGACACTGTGGCGGGAAAATGGCTAATTGGGTCCAATCTGGACATATTCCCTTAGGGGTGTACTCACTTTTGTTGCCAGCAGTTTAGACATTAATGGCTGTGTGTTGAGTTATTTTGAGGGTACAGCAAATTTGCACTGTTATACAAGCTGTACACTCACTACTTTACATTGTAGCAAAGTGTCATTTCTTCAGTGTTGTCACATGAAAAGATAGAATAAATATTTACAAAAATGTGAGGGTGTACTCACTTTTGTGAGATACTGTACATATTTAGGGCCTCAAACCAGCAGTAACTGTAGATGTTAATGTAATCTGCTTAAACCTGTCACGGTCCTGGCGGTACAGTCTGTCTTATGCAGGGAACAACCACTCTTACACACCCGATTTGGGGACCTCTGGTAGTAGAGACAGGAAGTCCCGGAGTGCGGGATGGCACGAGGGCTGGATGGTCACTGGTGGTGGTGTGAAGCTCCAGATGGTCGTGCAGGCAGGTGGATGGTCGTATAGGCTGGGTCGGCAACTGGCAGGCAGGCAAGGTACAAAAGGGTCAGGCAGAGAATGGTCAAAGTCCAAGCAGAGTTCGTAAACGGGCTGGCGGCACAGTACAAGGGGTCAGGCAAGCGGATGGTCGTGGATAGCCGGGTTTGGTGCAGGCAGACAGATAGCGGGTCAGGGCAAGCCGTGTCAGATCACAGAGACAGGAAAGGATACAGGAACAGGTATCAGGTAGCAGAGCTGGGGCTCACAGGTACTTAGACGCTGTAGAACGGACAGCACCTGCTGACAGGTGCAGGCAGCTTAAAAGGGGCAGTTTCCAGCGCGGAGGCGCGCACGGCAAAAACCGGCAAAAGCCGGCAAAAGAGTCTAGGAGAAGGGCCAGGCAATCCTTTCCTAACAAAACCAATGGTGTCTCCTGCCATAATGTGTTTATTGTAAGTAGGTCTCTCCCATAGGGTGCCTTCTAAGTGTCTTTCTCCCATTGTTAATTGGGTCACCTATTGTTTCTGTCTGCCTGCTAGTATTTTGTGCTCTCCGCCTTGTTAGCAAACCATTGTGGGATGTTATATGTTTATGTTGATTAGCTTACGGATTAATTAAATTACTGTCAGCTATTAGTTGCTAGACGTGGATTAGCATATAGTATATGTTGGTTGTTCCTTAGTTATGTTTATATTCCTGTACACAGTATCCTTTGCATACGATAATGTGATCAGGGCAGGCTCATCTGATCTGATCTTGTGTACTATATATTCTGTGTGAGTTTTCAATAAAGAGAGTTCCAGTTGCATGTACAAGCTATTGCCAGCTAGTCTTGTATGCTCAGCTATAATTTCTGGTTCTTATGTTCAGACTGCAGGAAGCTATATATCTTCTTGACGGACGCACCCAAGCTGGGTGCTGGACGGTTCCGGCACAATTACTACTTCATTGCAAGAAAAATCTCGAATAGACTGCTGTCAGTTTCATGCGCTTGTACAAGCATATGGATGTATGTTTCAAAACGTAAAATTTTACCCTTTTACAAAAAGAATATGCATGCGTCAGTACATGCTGGTGCTGGCAGTTACTTTGTATTATACACCCATACACTCAACTTTATGGCCATGTACAAGAACTAAATGCAAAACTTTTTTTTGGACAGAGTGGAGAATGATAGGTGTTCCAATCAGGTTTGTATTGCTGTCTGTGCCTCTGTTAGGGAGAGTCACCCTCTTTACTTTACTTTTCCTGTTAACTTTTATTACCAAAAGTAAAAGAAAATCCCACATTTTGGGTTGTCCCCACAACGGTGTATCAGCCTCCTAGTTTAGAGCAGGCTGCTAGGTAAATTTACTTTTGCTCCTCTGTACTCATAGGAGAAGGGGCTGATTATTTAGGCCTGCTCAGTGTTTCCCATGCCAGCTGCTCTGCTGCTTCCCCCAGTCTTCTAGAGGTGTCACGTACCAGGTAGTGAGCCTGACGGTCGGGGGCGGCCTCTCCTACGACTCCGGTTTGAGGGACCGCTGGAGTTCAGACAGCAGCCACAGGAGCACGGTGAGGTATGAGTGCCTGTAGAAGTCCAAGAGTATCCATCAGCAGGTGGTCAGGAGATGTGCTGAAAGGGTGCTGGTGTTCAGAGCAGGATACTTGAAGAGACCTGATGGTCACAGGCACAGAAGCAGAGTCAGGGACAAGCAGGTTCGGCTACGGGTGCATCCAGTCTCACATTTCCCAATATAAATAACATTTGGGTAATAACCACCCCCCCCATAATGTTTGGGAGGCCAGCAAGGAGGCAGATGTTCCTATGCCACTATGAGAGGGCCAGCAGCATCTGTGTCCACAGGCAAGGTGGACATGGTCTGTACTTAGGCAGGGCACTTTTTCTCTCTTTAGTGATGTTGCCTGTGTTATTTAGCCACAGCATGCAGAGGAGGTGGTGGACTGGCTTACTAAACCATCCTCATTTTCCTCATCCTATTACCCAAGCTGATACTAGTGCTCAGTCCACCGAAGCTGCCAAAGTGGCTTATTCTGCCTCCTTGTCCACAGCTTCTCCAGCCATAGACCCAGCATCATGCATGGAGGAGTCAGCAGAATTATTTAAACACAGCGTCAGCCACTCTTTTATTGACGATGCACAGGCATTACTTGATTCTGGTGTTGGATCTGAGGTTGAGGTAGGGAGTAACACGAGCCTACAAAGAGGGGAAAACACCAATAAACAACAAATTGGAAGTCATGTGCCCCCAGCCACAGCGTATTGCCAAGTTGGCTCCAGTGATGATGAGGATGGAGGGAATGATGATGATGAGGTCACTGACGTGACTTGGGTGCCAGATATAGCAGAGGAGGGAAGTGAGAGGGAGGCACAACCCCAAAGGGGCAAGATGTCCTTCAGAGGCAGCCATCATGGAAGAGTAGAGAGCAGCCACCCTAGCTGGTGGTGATGATGCGAGATCTGTCAGCTACACCCCTTCCTCTTCCTCCTCCTCTTCTGAATTGTCCTATGAAACACCAGTACCCTCTAAGTGTTCAAGGGGCTATTCAATGAGTGAGGCTAAAAGATGCCATGCAGTGCTCCAGCTGGTCTGTCTAGGGGACAAGAGTCACACCGGAGCAGATTCTTTCAGCTCAGAGGGGCAGGCTCAGAGGTGGTTCATGCCACGAAAGCTTGAATTGGGAATGGTGGTGAGCGATATTGGCAATAACCTTCTGTCCGCCCTTCAACAGGGAAAGTTGACACATGTGCCATGCCTGGCACATGGGTTCAGTGCAGTCACTGGAGTAGTAGTAGTAAGGGAGGTAGGAGTAGTAGTGAC
>BLSH010109530.1:3470936-3488166 GCA_018402905.1 Glandirana rugosa
CCGTAAACCTATTCGGACGGGTGGGTGTTATTCTCCCCCCGTGTTTCGTAGGGGTCACAGTCATTTAACCTTCGACAACATCCCTTTCCTATTCCTTTTGACTCTTCGACGTATTCCCCACTCTAATCTCGGTCAAGACTATGACATGAAGTTAAGACTAGCAATCGAGAAATCCGTTAAACGACAAAAAATTAGGATAATGACCCTTGAAAAAACAGAAAGTAAAGTAAAACATCGGTTAAACTCCAGTCTACAGTAAAGATACAAACATTCACTCACCGCGATTCGGAACGGACATCACTTAGAGGTTACTACTTTCACGTTCCACGTTGTTTATTACTTATACCAGTCATACAGACTCTTAAGATACGTTTTGGTGTTTTATTCACTTGGTCACAATTACACGTGATAGTCACGCATGCATAGAATTCTCAGACATACTGACCATATTCATTATTTGTTGCACCTTGCACTTTCATCATTGGAGATTCACTACAGGCAAGGCTTAGCGCCACTCACTTACAAACATAGAAATGACATCTGACCTCAAATTGGCTACAAAATGAAATGAAAGACAAAAAAGTTCCCAGTAATAGGATTAAAAAACAGCAAATTGCCTAAAGAGCTAACGATCAGAATTGAAGTACAGTATCAGAACTGGCTCTAATCTCACCCCTTATGCAGCTTCTCAGTTTTCCTTATCCTTTCCCTACAACAGCTTCCAATTTACTGACACTGGGGATGCTTTGTGCCCCCCTCTTATTGTGGGTGGGCAGGCTTATCCAAATGCCCACTTATTGGCTCTTCGAAGCCAAAGTCCAAAGGCCACACAATGCATTGTGATTTAAAAGAACCCATGGGTGAATTCATGTTGGCTGGGATTGTGAAATTCGAACCTGCAGACCCATGATAATGGCTAATGCCAACCTCATCCATAGTCAAAAGCTTGCCATTTTTACTTAAAAACAAATGAAAGGAAAATGACCCCCATAAGTGCTCATCCAGTTTAGAAACACTGGGTTGATATTGACAGTTATTTCCTCCCAGGAAAGGTTTTGCCAAAAGTTCACTGAAAATTACATTCACAGAGTTAAAATTGGGTGAATAGTACTGGAAGCATCATATTTTTTTTATGAAAAGATGTTGGTGAATGTGCAGGTAAACTTTCAGTAATTATCCTTTATAACTGGTTAATGAATTGTCAGCAACTGTGTATAATTATAAATAATGTGTTTATATTTTAGCTTGAAAACCTACGTTACAATTTCAGAGTAAATGGCTACATAAATATACTTGTTAAACCTGTAATATTGAATTTTGCCACAAGGGGGCAGCAGTGTGAATATTTCATACAATCAACTCAACTTCTTCATAAAGGAAAAATTAACCACTTTTCTAATATCAGTAGTCTCAATTAAAATCAATATTATAACAATATGTAATCAATTATTTTTTATGCGATATTCATTTTTTTTTTAATATATTGTATGAATGGTGTCTGATGTAACACCAAGGTTTAGTATTTTATGTTTTTTTATGGGTTACTGTTTCATTCTATTTATTTGATTTCAGAATATAAAGCAATAATATATTTTTCACTAATGGAGCTGTTTCGTTTTCATTGTATTGGTTCTCTTCAGTATCCAGTGTCAGTCTATTAAGTTATCTTCCCAGCTAAAGCGGTGACAATGTTTTGGCACGAGAAAATGCCCAGGATAATTTAAAGGAGTATTCCTCACATTTATAGTCCACTGTACCCTTTACCACTTTAACTTGTACCTTTCTATCCTCTATGGGTCAGAGCAATTTTACATTTCCACTGTGGGTCTTTTTATTTGGCGAACTATTTGTAAAAAAAACCCCAAAGTAATCCATACATTGTTTTTGGGAGATAAATTAGGTGTAATTTTATCAATATTGTCATGAAAAAAATATTTTCCTTTCTATGTAATCTATAGGTAAAAAAAAATATTAAAAATTAAAAAAGGACCTTTTTCTATTTTGACCAATATTAGCTTAAAACAATTCATTTTACAGTTTAAAAAAGCGTACATTCTATTTTCGAATTTATCCTGTTTAAAACAGCACTATGTTTCAGCTACAAAGCATGACAACGTTATTTGCTAATGGCAAAAATACTTTCCTGACAGACTCTATAGCAGCCTACTTGTGGGTTTAGCCCCACCTCTACTACCCTATAGGATTCCTCTCCCATAATTCTTTTAAACCTTTGCAATGAGCCAGCGGCCGTGTTCCTTTTTTGTCCTCCTCCCATGGACTGAGTGGATAATCCTCCTACACGTAGAGTCCCCTGCTGCGATCAGGACCGGCTGAGCTGCGACTCAGCAGAAGGAAAGTCACATTCTCCTATAAGCCCTAGCTACTAGCAGGGTATGGAGGGGGCAAGTGGAGGAGGCACTGAAGGGGCAGAAGCCTAGCCATTGGCAGGCAAGTCGCGCAATGGCCAGAGAAGCCTAGCCACTAGCAGATGGCCTATTTTCCCAGAACGGCATGGACAGATTACCTTGGCTTGGGATGATTGTGGCAGGAGCGGTGAGAAAATTCCATGGCAGCAGTTTGTGTTTCCGACCCTTTATTTCATTTGTACCTGTGTCTCCCTGTGTCTCTAGTGGTCCGGGGCTGACAGGCATGGTGGCTGGTTCTCCTCTGCTTCCTGGTTCATCCCCGTGGCTTGTCTGTGCAGGCGCGGGCTTGGGACGAAAGCGTGGCGTGGATTGCGCATGCGCCATTCCGCCAAGATGGCGGCGGCCACGCATGCTCACTAGCGCTGCGCTCGGTGCTGCGGTGATGTCATCCAGGCGCCAAATTTAAACGAGGAAGAAGCCCGCGGCCCTTGGGAATGATTGTGGGCTTCAGCGGCGAGTTCCCCAAGCACTATCCTGTTAGTCCCAAGGTAGGGAGTAGTCAGACCAGAGTCACACTCCCAGGGGGCGGGGTGGCTTATGCGGATTACTGACCAAGTCACCTCTCTTACAGCTCCCATGGAGAACCCTGGATCCAGAGATGCATCACCGCCTGCCTGTGGCCAGCCCTCCCGTGGCAGGTAAATTGTGGGGGGTCTCCCTGGGATGGGGGGGAACTGTATAGAGGGTATTACTTTTCCCCCCTCACCTTCCCATGGCCAGCACTCCTCCTCCAGGTCAAGGCACTATAGCAGGGATCTGGCCTACCCTTCCAAGGCTCACTCCAGCCGCTCAGCCGAACATGCCAGTTGGGGGTGCAGGTCACAAGTTCCGTTGGGAAAATCCCTCTGCGACCTATGTTACGCCAAAGCTGCAAGCGAAAGAAGGGGGACAGATCAGCTTGAGTCCCTTGTCAAAAGGGTCGTTAAGGAGTCTTTGAAAGAGCTGGAGAACAGTCCCGTGATCCTCCTGCAGAGCCTGTAGGCTCACCGGTGAGAGAGATACAAGCACAGGACACATGGGAGTCGTCTCAGCCAAGCCACCCTTCTGCTGCTCCTTTGGACAGTGATTCGGAAGGAGAGGATCCCTATGGGGGGTTTGATTTCGCTCTGGTCACCCCCTGGTGAAAGCAGTAAGAGACGCTTTAAAATGGGAAAATCCAGTGGCTGCTCCTCCTAAACAGAGGAAGTATTTTTCAAACAACTAAAGAAAGACCAGGTCAATGTTCTGTTCCTGTCTGAGCTGGATGAAGTCATCTTGGATGAGTGGGCTAAAGTGGACAAAAAGAACTCCATGCTCTCAAAGGTACTGAAAATGTACCCTTCCAAAGAGGAAGAGGTCAATTACCTGGAATCAGCCCCCTTGGTGGATGCAGCTGTAAGGAGGCTGGTCAGACATGTAACACTTTCCCTGGAAGACACAGTCTCTTTCAGGGATGCATTGGACAGACTGATCGATTCTGACCTCAAAAAAGCCTATCTAATGGCGGGTATGGCCTGTAAGCCTGCCTTAGCCCTAGCAGCAACATCAAAAGTCATGGAATTATGGATATATAGCGTAGATGAGACTCTCAGGAACATCTCTGAGGGAGTGGCTAGAGGATCGCCCATCCAGGAACTGAGGTTGGCATCTGCCTTTCTGGGGGAGGCTTCCCTGGACATCATCCAGCTGGTGTCTCGGGTTATGCTTTTGGCTGTTACCGCCAAGCGCGCCTTGTGGCTCCATCCATGGCTGGCCGACCCAGCATCTAAACAAGTGTGGTGCCAAATTCCATTTGAAGGGTTTTACCTTTTCGGCAATAAATTGGATGGATAAGGCCATAACCCGGGCCAATGGGGGTAAGTCGGGGTTCCTCTCTCAGGATCGGCAGGGGCAAGGCCAAAGGCGAGCTTTCCTGAGGAAGCAGAGCCAGGACCATGCGAGGGAGGCACATAGCTACAGGCCGGCCGGGAATTCTCAAGATCCTGGAAGTCGAGGCAATCTTTCTTCAAAAAGTCCCCCAAGAGCGGTTCAACGGGGAGAAGGAGCCTACTAAGTCCTTTTAAGATTGGGCCCCCTCAGGCATGCCAGGTGGGGGCTCATCTTCTCCACTATTGGCATGTCTGGACTGCCTCGATCCAAGATTGTTGGACAGTCAGAACGGTCTCCCTGGGTCATGCTTGGACCTTCAGCAGTTCCCCCAGACTCAGGTTCGTCCCCACGTCTCTCTCAGCTTCAGAAGAGAAAAGGAAGATACTTTTAGTTTTACCTAGAATCTTTATTGGCACGCACAAGGGTCGGGGATGTATTCCCCTCTTTTTATGGTGCAAAATAAGAATGGCACATGGAGGTCCGTGATCGACATGACTCACTTGAACCGTTTCATCAAAAAAGGTTCAATATGGAAACGTTGTGCACGATTCGGCAGTCAGTCCAGGCCAGAGACTGGCTAGTCTCCATAGACCAACAATTCCTCCAGTTCGCCATAAGGGTGCTTCACTTACAATTCACCTTCCTGCCCTTCGGGCTGTCGACTTCTCCACGTGTCTTCTAGAAGGTCTTATTGGCTGTAGTGGCCCTGTTGAGAACCAGGAGGGTCCGTCTCTATCATTGCTTAGACGATCTCCTCCTATTGGCCCAAGACAAGTCCCAATTGATAGAACACAGGGATCAGGTCATCACCACTCTCCAGGAATCCGGATGGCTCCTGAAATTGGAGAAAAGTCACCTGGAGCCTTCTCAGTGCCTTGTATTCCTCGGAGCTCACTTCGACACAGTCCAGGGCACCATCTCCTTACCTGAGGAGAAATTGGCGATAGTCCGGGACAGGATTCGGCCAGCCCTCTCGTCTTTCAGTCTTCATGCCCTCCAGTGTGTGAAGATTATCAGCACTATGGTGGCCATGATCCACATGATCAAGTGGGCACAATGGAGAATGCGCCCCTTCCAGAAAGGGTTTTTTCAACAGTGGCGGTCAGGCAACAAGGCCCAGTGCATTTACATTTCACCGACCATGAAGAGTTCCCTCCTCTGATGGCTTCAGCGGAAAAACCTATGCAACTGTCACTCCATTCTCCCAATCACATGGATCACAATAAAGTCAGATGCCAGCAACAGGGGCTGGGGCGCACACTGCCTAACGGAGGTGGCACAAGGCACCTGTAATTTTCCCTTTCAGGGGATAGTTTCAAACGAACTAGAGCTACGGGCAGCTTTCAAGGCTCTGCAGGCCTTTCGCCATCTGACAGCAGGGTTATCCGTACTACTCCGATTAGACAACACGACTGCAGTTGCCTACATAAGGAGACAAGGGGAAAACTCAAAGCCTGTCTCTGCTTCCGGAGGTAGAACCAATTATGTCCTGGGCACAGAAGAACTTGGCCAACATAATGGCAACATATGTTCCCGGGATACAGAATGTCCAGGTGGACTTCCTTTCTCAAGTCCGCATGGACAACAACGAGTGGTTCTTTCACGAGGAGGAGTTCAGATGAATCTTAACCCTGGGAGTCTCTCCGGAGGTCGATCTCTTCACCTCCCCTTGAAACAGGAAACTTGCAAAATACTATACGAGGTTCCGGGACCCTCAGGCTTACGGAATAGATGCCCTTATGGAACAATGGAGGTTCCGCAAGACCTATGCCTTCCCTCCAATCCCGATTGTCCTCCAGTTCCTGCGGGGACTCAGGACGAAGGATGTGGAGGTGATGGCGATAATCCCTTACTAGCCCAACAGGCCTTGGTTTCCCCTCCTGATGCTGCTCAGCTATCGGATCCGATTCCACTACCGCTCAGACCTGACCAGGTCACGGCACGACCCTGAAGGCCTGGTTTTTGAAAAGGAAAGGTTGGAGGCACTAGGATGCCCGGAAGAAGCTATTCCCACACAAGGAGAAGAAGTACAAATCGTGTTTACGAATATATCTGGGCCAAGTTTACGAACCATATGTCCTCCCGATCCAATTCTTGTGGTTTGCCATCAGTCCAAGACCTCATAAGCTTCCTGCAATCGGGCTTAGACCTGGATCTATCTGTGAGCTCCCTTTGGTGCAGGTATCGGCAATCTCTATCTTTACTGGAGTATCATGGGCCAGACACATCCTGGTACACCAATTTTTCAGTGGAGCAGTCAGGCTCAGACCACAGAGAAGACCGCGATTCCCCAAATGGGACCTCCAGTTAGTCCTCGACTTCTTCACTCCAATGGGTAAACCACTCTCAATCAGAGAACTTGCGTGCAAAACCGCTTTCCTAGTAGCGATTACTTTGGCTAAGAGAATCTTGGAAATCCAAGCCTTGGGGGCCAAGGAACCTTTCTTAACTTTTTTTCCGGATAGAGTGGTCCTAATCCTGATGCTAGGATCAAATCCTAGGTCACCTCAATTTTCCATGAGAATCAGAAGGTCATTATTCCCTCCTTCAAGACAACTGAAGGCCTGAACCTACACCCCCTTGATGTGAGAGCCACCTTGAAACCCTGTACCTGGAGGCCACGACCCCCTTTCGACAATCAGACTCTCTTTGTCCTGCTCAACGGGAAGAGCAAGGGGCTGAGGGCCTCCATCAGAACCATTGCTACATGGATTGTCCAAGCGATCCAGTGGGCCTACAAAGCAAAGACTTGCGCCCCCGCAGGCGGTGGCAGCACATTCAACCAGAAGCGTCTCGACCTCATGGGCAGCCTTACGACATTTCACTCCTGAAGTGATCTGCAGAGCAGCTTCCTGGTCTTCAATTCACACATTCATGTCTCATTACTGTGTGGAACACGCTGCTCTGTCTTCCATTAATTTTGGCCTACAAGTACTGTCAGTGGACGGCATTAATGAAATTTTTTTTGTTCAGCATTTTTGCCCACCCGGGTGTGTACGGTGCGTTATTTCCCACAAGTAGGTTGCCATGGAGTCTGTCGAGAAAACAGAAAATTTACTATCAAATACTTACTGTAATTTTCCTTTCCTGATGGACTCCATGGCAGCAGGAGCCCCTCCCAAATGTCTGGAGTAGGCTAGTTAGGGAACACGGTCGCTGGCTCAGAGCAAAAATTTATGGGAGGGGAGTCCTATAGGGTAGTAGAGGCGGGGCTAAACGTAGGCTGCCATAGAGTCCCTCAGGAAAGGAAAATTACGGTATTTGATAGTACATTTTCTGGGTTTTTTTTCAATTCACAAAGAAATAATAGCTATGGGAGTAAGGAGTTAATTAGGGGTTAATAAGTGGTTGAATTGGATACATTTTATGAAACAAAAAGTATTTCATATGAAAATCAAAGGTGACAACAAGGATTTACATATGGATGAAATGGTAACTACATAGTAACAATACATTTTTGAACTGTATTACTCAATGATCCTTGTGGCTGCATTTCACACATTTTTGGCTGTATTTTGACAGCTGGTTATTGCTGGCAATAGGGATTGGAGACGCAATTGCAGGGGGATAGTTGCTAAACATAGATCCTTACTCTTTTCTTTCATATGCATTTTATATACTGTACCTCTTAGCCTTGCACAATTGTGTAGGTTCTTTTGTAATGGATTGCTTACTCTGAATTCACTGCACATTGTAGGTTTCTCGCATGCGAAGTTTGCTATCTCAGTTCAGCTTTTTGCATGAGTAAAAGGAGAGAACTGCGCATGCATGGGTAGGGAACAAAGGCTGTGCATTCAAGATTCGGTATGTCCTGCTATCTGTAGGATAGAGAGGAGAGGACAATGTAATGAGTATCTGAAAAAGTAAGCATTTTTTACAATATGCAGCATAGCATGTGTAGGAGACATTGTCAGTTTGGATATTGATGATAAATTGAGGGTGTCTCCCGATAGCCCAATCCACTTTAGCAAGCTATTTATATCCATCAATGCCTTTACTGTCTTTTTGCCAGGCTTTCAGGTGTGGCGAAGCTTGTGACCTTGCCCGCTTGTGACATCATTGACTGAGGAATGCTGGGTCAATGATGTCACAAGGTGTGGAGTCACCCAGTGACATCACCGGGTGACCACACTTCTTAGTTTATTTAGCAATAGGTGGGAACTGGTGCTGTCAGGCAGTGGGAGCTAATCGTCGCATGCGGACCTTTTTTTTTTTTTTTCTTCTTTTCGTGCGGGATTTGAGATTATGTTTGGGGGACAGTTATATTGTGTTTTAACTTTTTTAAGGACTTGTCAAAAAATGGCTAATGGTTTTTATCTACTATGCCCCTTTCTTTTGGTAAATGAGTACACCATACTTATTCCCATTGGCAAGGGGGGGGTTCAGAACCTGGCTGGGGGCCCCCTTGTTAAGGGTGGCTTCCAGATTCCGATAAGCAGTCCTTGACTCATCTAAATGGGGACACCCCTTGTTGATGGCATATGGCCTGGTATGGTTTGGGGGGATGGTTGCTTGTCCCCCATAATTTCTTGGCCTGCGGAGCTGCATTCTCAGATAAGGGTCTGGTATGGATTTTGGGGGGCACCTCACCCAAATTTTCAAAAAAATTTGTGGCATGAGGTTCCCCCCAAAATCCATAACAGACCGACTAGGGGGTGCTGGTTTTTCTTTGGGTTTACAGATTTACATTCTGCTGTGAGCAGGGAATGCCGCTGACAGCAGATGCGCCATAGTTGTTATGGACATGGCGGGTCCCGGCTCCTTAACAACCACCTATTCGTTGGTTGTTAAGGCTTCTGGTGGGTACGGAAAAGTTTTCACTACTAAAATACTGCATCACTTCAAGAAATAGTACCTGGTGTAGGCGACATCACAAACAAAAGATTTCCAAGCACTCCTCCTTAAAAAACACAAGGACACCTGAAACAACCAGCAAGGGCCTTTGCGTCCCTGTGCCTTTTAGGGTCCTTTCACACAAGCGGAACGTTCAGGTCCGCCTGTCAGTTTTTCAGGCAATAATTTAGCAGCCTTTTTTACTGCATTTCAAACATTTTTTTTTAAAAATGCTGAGTCAAATGCCAATCCTAAACACTATCCCATCACTCCAACAAAAGCTGTTTTTGTTATTTTAACTATAATGGGTTATTCATTTTTATTGTGTTGGCTGGAGTTCTGCTTTAAGTTGTCAGTTCATACTATGGAAATTAAGAATATATTTACAAGATGAACACGCTTTCTTTGTTATTCAGTCCATACCTGGCTGTTAAACAACTGGGATTCTAGGTTGTGAAGTAGAAGACCTTTGTTCTGCTAATTTGTGTCTTACTAGTCCATAGTGTATTAAAAATGCAAGTAAACTCATTTACTTGTGCTCGTTCTCTGTCCATATGAGGATGTCAAGGCTAGAAACAAATGAACACTGGCATATTTATCAAACTTATGATTAGCATATCAATTATCTTCTTGTATAGAACTTTTCACATGCATAAATGTTTCTTTGGTTGTTAGGTTCTGGGTGAAGGTTAGACCCTGCTTTAGCAATTGATGTAGCATGCCAAGTCCTGGAGAGAAACCTTGAGGAATGGTCTTTTCAGTATACATTAAAGCCGAAGTGTGGCTATAAACTTTGTTTGGGCATTAGCTAAGTACCAATAAGCGATCTCTATTGATGTGAGCTGCTGCTTCTTAAAAAACAATATGAGAGTCGGGCTGGAGCACAGCTATCACAGCGAGTTGCTCACGGTGTAGATCCTCCAATGAGGAAACGTCTTCCATCCCCGGAACATAAGAGATGGCACCACCATCTCAGGCTGGATGTAGGTAACTTTATTCAAGAAAGAAACAGCACTCACCAGTGCGACACCCATCATAAGAGGTACCCTATTGGCACCCAGCTAATGCCCTAACAAAGTTTTTGACAACACTTCAGCTTTAGGCTTCTTTCAGATGGGTCAGGCTTCTTTCAGTCGTGTGCCTCTGTCAATATCAATGATATCCTGAGGACAGAGTGGTTGTATGGATCTTCCCACACACACCAGTGTTTGCATCCGTACAGGTATCTGCACCCAGAGCTGTGTCCATCCTTGTACATATGTAAATACTGCCATGTGTGTTAAGATCTGTATAGCTGCTGCATCATTTTAATTGGCTGACTACACAAAAAACCTGTTATTCCCCAGGCACATAAAAACAACCCTCCTCATGGAGGTACGGGTCTATACGCCTGTGTGGATGAAGTTTTATAGTAGAACTACACTGCGCCTGAGCACAACAAACCAAAAACACTATTTAATTAATTGTAATATTCAAAGCAAACTTCCCCAGCCATTTACATTTCCATGCTTTATTTTGCTAAGAAATTACATTCAAAAACACCTCCTAACATTTCTGGCCATGGCATGCAGGCAGGAGGGTGTGCTTAGCTGAAAAAAACCTCCTTCCTCCTGAAGGCATCTGGGATGCATGACATCACTTGCCTAGGCCTGGAAACCAGGAAGTAATTAAAGAAATGTAAAAAAAAGTTTAAAACAAGTAAATATGATATACTTAAAGTGGTAGTAAACCCGCCTGAAAAAAAAAAGCAATCCTGCAAGACAATAGCATAATATATTAACCACTTCAATACAGGACGTTTATACTCTCTTCCTGCCCAGACCAATTTTCAGCTTTCAGCGCTCTCACACTTTGAATAACAATTACTCTCTCATGCTACACTGTTCCCAAACAAAATTTTTATAATTTTTTTCACACAAATGGAGCTTTCTTTTGGTGGTATTTAAGAACCTCTGGGTTTTTTATTTTTTGCGACATAAGTGAAAAAAGTGCGAACATTTTGAAAAAAAAACACTTTTTTTAGGTTCTGTGATAAAATTTTTCAAATAAGTAATTTTTGTTTTTGTAAATTTGGGCCAAACCTATACTGCTACCTATCTTTGGTAAAAATAACCCAAATAAGTGTATATTATTTGGTCTGTGTGAAAGATATAGAGTCTACAAGGTATGGTGCCAATCATTGAAAATTGATCACACCTGATGCACTGATGGCCTATCTCATTTCTTGAGGTCCTGAAATGTCAGGAATGTACAAATAACCCCCAAATTACCCCCTTTTGAAAAGTAGACATTCAAAGGTATTTTGTAAGAGGCATGGCGAGTTTTTTGAAGTTGTACTTTTTTCCCACAATTCTTGGGAAAATTAAGAAATTATTATTTTTTTTTGCACAAAATTGTCATAACAACAAGTTATTTCTCACACACAGCATATGCATACTTCCAATTACATGTGTGAGACTTTTTCACAGCCTGGCCACATAGAGAGGTCCAACATGCAGGGAGCACCGTCATGCACTCTAGGAGCAGAATTTTCACATCTAATTTCCTAACGACCTATTACACTTTTGAAGGCCCTGGAGCACCAGGACAATGGAATTACCCACAAAATGACCCCATTTTGCAAAGCAAACACCCCAACGTATAATCTATGAGGCATTATGAGTCTTTTGAATGGCTAATTTTTTTCCACAAGTCTTCGAAAAACGTGGAAAGAAAATGAAAACGCTTTTAATTTTACACAAAGTGGTAAATTTATAAGATATTTCTAACACATAGCATGTATATAGCAAAAATTAACCCACAAAATAGATTCTGCTACTCGTTCTGAGTATGGCAATACCACATGTGTGAGACTTTTTCACACCCTGGCCACATACAGAGGCCGAACATGCAGGCAGCACCGTCAGGCGTTCTAGGAGCATAAATTACACATAAAATTTAATTGATACCTATCACACTTTTGAAGGCCCTGGAGCACCAGGACAGTGGAATTAGCCACAAATGACCCCATTTTGGAAAGCAAACACCCGAGGTATATTCCATGAGGCATGGGCTGCAGATAGGTACTCGGGTACTCTGATGGGCTGAAGATAGGTACTCAGGTATTCTGATGGGCTGCAGATAGGTACTTGGGTACTTTGATGGGCTGGAGACAGGTACTCGGGTAATCTGATGGACTGGTAAAAGATACTTGGGTACTCTGATGGGTGACAGATAGGTACTCGGTTACTCAGATGGGTTGGTGACAGGTACTCGGGTAATCTGAAGGGCAGGTGACAGGTACTCGGGTACTCAGATGGGTTGGTGACAGGTACTCGGGTAATCTGAAGGGCAGGTGACAGGTACTCGGGTACTCAGGTGGGCAGGTGACAGGTACTCGGGTACTCAGGTGGGCTGGTGACAGGTACTCCGGTACGCTGATGGGCTGGTGACAGGTACTTGGGTACTCAGATGGGCAGGTGACAGGTACTCTGATACGCTGATGGGCAGGTGACAGGTACTCTGGTACGATGATGGTCTGGTGACAGGTACTCGGGTACTCTAATGGGCAGATGACAGGTACTCGGGTACTTTGCTGGGCTGGTGACAGGTACTCAGGTTCTCTGATGGGCAGGTGACAGGTACTCGGGTACTCAGATGGGCTGGTGACAGGTACTCGGGTACTTTGATGGTCTGATGACAGGTACTCGGGTACTCTGATGGGTTGATGACAAGTACTCGGGTACTCAGATGGATTGGTGACAGGTACTGGGGTATTCACATGGGATGGTGACAGGTACTCGGGTACTCTGATGGGCAAGTGACAGGTACTCAGGTACTCTGATGGGCAGGTGACAGGTACTCGGGTACTTTGATGGACAGGTGACAGGTACTCGGGTACTTTGATGGACAGGTGACAGGTACTCGGGTACTTTTGATGGACAGGTGACAGGTACTCTGATGGGCTGTGACAGGTACTTTGATGGGGTGGTGACAGGTCCTCTTTATTGGGGGGGTGATCAGTGTGCTTGGTGTACAGTAGGCGGTAACAATCTGTTACTGCAATCTATAATGAAAGGAAAAAATACTGCGCTTATCCAAAATGACAATAAATTCAATTAAATTAAAAAAAAATTGACACAAAAGCAGCCAGCACGACAATAAACCCTAATATTGTATACGTGATTAAAGACCTAAAAAAGTGCAGTGCTGTGTATTATTTGCTTATTAGCAAAAAACTTGGTATAAATAAATGGTGCAAAATGTCCAGTAGTGAGAAAAATAAATTCTTGACTGGTATATTTTAATAGATAAAGTCCTCTCATCCGGGGATATCAGGGTTATATAGGTACACTCTTCACCCACCTGCAGTGTGGACCTCCACCAGGGGAATATATAAAATACCCTTACCAGAAATAATCTGGGTAAACGCCCGTCATCAGAAAGGGTCTCAAGGAGAATTCGTCAGATATCCATAAGATTCACATTCAAGGGGTTGTGTCCACGATTCCTCATACCCAAGGTGAATATCAATCAAGGCAGGACATCCAAATCACTGTGACTTTAATAACTGGTAGCATTGACCTCATACAAGGAAAAAGGGATACCACATGGCGTAATACCGTTTGACCAAGTATATTTATTGAAGTAAAATGCACTTACATGCGTAAAGGATAAAGCATCACATGGAATTCCAATGTACAAAGCAGGCGCAATGAGCTGGAGCAGACCCTCCTCACCCTGCAATCTCCCTGTCACACACGATCGGTGTGTGAGAGGGAGAACCGCGGTAACAGCTCGTTACCGCTGTTTGTTTACATCACATGGCCGGTCACGTGCTAAAGAGCCAATTCTATTGGCTCTTTACACTGATCGGAGCTGGGCTTTGTCCGAGGGACAAACCCCAGCCGCGATCACCGCACTGCGCTCCCCTGGGGGCGCGCACAAGCGGCGTGCACGTGGAGGTCGGTCGTGACTGGCTGTGATTGGACACAAAAAAGGACAATAAGCTGCGCTCACATGAATATTATAAAAATAAATTTAAAACTGAAAATTAATATAAAGTCCCAATGTTGTGGTATTCCCTACACCACTTGATTAGGGGCATCTCTAAATTAGAGATGTCCTGGATCTATAGAATAAGATCTTTTGTCCCCCATGGTTTAAATATAGAGGTCGATACCAACGCATTTATAGACAACTCATAATTCCTATGTCAGCATACCGTTTGGGGCCTAATGGTAGTGGGTTATGATTGTCTATATGCGGACCCAACACTGTTCAGATCCATACGTTACATCTTAATATGGAGACCCTAATCAATTGATAACATCACAATATTTTTAATTTAATATTTAGATAGCAAGAACGAAGTCTATGAATGGAGGATTCTTAGAATATACTTAAAATATACTACAGATAGTAGTACCGGGGAGGCAACATCTCTAAGAGAAACGGTGCCTGTCTATGGTATAATAAAAGGAAAAAATCTGTCACAATATAGTAACTCTTATATTTTCCACTTTTGGACGGTGGGGATGAAAACATCATTGTAAACCTGATCTGTGTCTCCAGTGGCCTTCTTTTTGGTGATAAATGAACATAGTCTTATTATTTATATATTTTGACTATTTATTTTTTATGTATTTCATACCGACCATATGGTCTTGAAATTCCAGAAGTCATCAGGATGAGCATAAGTTTTTATTTGCTCTAGAGGTCACTGTATATATCCTGATGATTGGGGAATTCTAGAATTATATTGGATTAGTAAATGTAGTCTGACCCCTTTAAATTCAGTATGACCATCAATTATTATAAGCTATTCATCATTTTAAAATTTATAATTTAATCAGAGTTTCTTATATCCTCCCTAAATAATTGGTATCATATTGTTAGAAGACTGTGCTAAGGGTTAAGTCAGATGGGTGTGGTTTCCTCTAATTCCGGGATGAGCAGCTCTATTTAAACTTCCTGCTTCCTGTAGCAAGTTGCTGTCTGATCTACAGCGTATAGTGTGTGTGTCTGAGCATCCTGTATCCTGATTTCCTGTTCCTGTGACCCGGCTAACCTGACCCTGCTGATTTCCTGCCTGCACCGACCTCTGGATTACCTACGACTACTCTCCTGCCTGATCCTCCTGCACTTCTGCCTGTCTGCCTGTTAACGACCCAGCTCGAACCGACCATCCTTCTGCTTGCTCCCTTGTACCGCACCGCCAGCCTGTTAACGAACTTTGCTTGGATTTGACCCTTCTTCTGCCTGACCCCTTTGTACCTCACAGTCCGCCAGTTAACGACCCAGCCTGTACGACCCCTCTCTCCGTGCACGAGTGCACCAACGGACTTCTATCTACACCAGTGACCCAGTCCGACCCTTGTGCCATCCTGCACTCCCGAGCCTCCTGTCTGCTCTACCAGGGGTTCCCGAGTCAGGGTCGTAAGGGAGGTTGCCCACTGCATAAGTCAGACTCATCCACCAGGTACGTGACACATATGTTCTATCTTGTGGGCATTCTAGAGTGGTACCACTTGATATGATTACCGTTTTTTATTAAAGTTTTTGAATTAAGGCATACGTCAGGTCCAAATTCATTAACAGCGAGTTTTGGGCAAAAGTTATACTACTTTCCCAGACCTAACATGGCCGCTTGCGCCTCAGATTGGGGGACGGCCCTTTGTATGTATAGGAGTGGTGATACAGCGGCGCGCCCTATCCCCGCTGACGACGTCATCTGTGACGAAACGTACGTCCGGGAGGAGGGCGCGCTGTCGTCACCACTGTGTTTGAGCGATTGTGTTAGTAGCCGGCCGGCATACAGGCACACATGCGTTTTTATCCTTGTAAATGTGAGTACATTTCTTTACATTTTAATAAATCAACTTCAACGTACTTCACTATGGGTTATCCTTTCTTCTATATGACGTACTGTTAATCCTTGAGTGGGAGAGCTGGATTAAACGGGACGGGAATTCCTAGCCCTTTGGTGATCATAATAGATGAAGGAGCTACAGAGTGATAAAGGGATTCTTTTTTCTGAAGTGGAACAAGAGTGATCCGGATCCCAGGTCGGGGATTTACAGGCAGCTGAACACTCAGTGTTCTGGTAAGCCCCCTTAATATTATTGGTGGCGGACCTCAGATTCACTTCACCTTTCCTTCTGTGGTGTGATATCACAATTCTGAAGAACTGCACATACTTTATAGTGGTGTAG
This sequence comes from Glandirana rugosa, assembly GCA_018402905.1. Classification (NCBI taxonomy): domain Eukaryota; kingdom Metazoa; phylum Chordata; class Amphibia; order Anura; family Ranidae; genus Glandirana; species Glandirana rugosa. Next base: position 3,487,237 of record BLSH010109530.1, read on the forward strand.
GGAATACCACAACATTGGGACTTTATATTAATTTTCAGTTTTAAATTTATTTTTATAATATTCATGTGAGCGCAGCTTATTGTCCTTTTTTGTATACATCTGTTATTTTGCTGCTGCCGTTCTGGACTTGTTAGCGCGGTTTATTGTGTATCTTACTGTGATTGGACACAGCCGATCACATGGTAAAGAGCCAATTTTATTGGCTCTTTACCTCAATTGGGGGGGGGGGACACGACCCCCAGGCACCCCCCGGTACAGGCTTACCTGTAGGTAAAAATAGTACTTGGGGGTTTACTACCTCTTTAACTATCTATTTAAAAATGCTAGCAGCATAAGGATTAAAATAGTCAATGTTGACTGAGAGTGAATTTCCACTTTAAAGTGTATCTAAACCCAAGCATAAAAATGTAATATATCCCAACTTACCAGTCCTTTGATGTTGTGGCTACACTTTGTTTCCTTTTTAGGGTTGTTTTCCTTTTTACAACCACTACAAAAATGCCCCTTTAATTTGGGGAAGAGTGAGAAAAAATGTTTGGTTTTTATTGGTGGCAGGGCAGATTCCAGCTTATTTCTAATGGGCTGATATTGCATTCATTTTTCCAGTTCAAAACTGGCCATACACTGTGCGCATTTCAGGAGGGTCCTGAGGAACTCGGTCGGAAAGTCCCACTCGTTTCAACAAAAGTTGATTATTTGATTTGTTGTAGGAACCTGCTGAAAATGTTTGGCCAAACAGCAGCTGCGTCAAATCAGGTGCAGCTCACATTCAAGTATTTTGACAGCTGGTAGCTGACAGCAGGCTGAACACTGAATGAAAAAATATCAGTGTATGACCAGCTTAACTGTAAAACATGGTGAGGCAGGGTGTTTCTAACTAAAGGCCATACTAACTAGCATTGTACTCACAGGGGGGGGGGGGGGGGGGAA
>BLSH010109530.1:3488176-3510885 GCA_018402905.1 Glandirana rugosa
CCAGGCACAACAATAATCAGGCTGCTGTGACAGCACACTCTTTGCCTGGTATCGATAAATACCACTATAATAGCAATGTAATTACATTGCAGCAAACACATAAAAAATAAGCTAGATAATGTAGATGTCAGGAATTTGCAAACATATGCAGTACACACAAGTCCATGAAGAAAGGAAAAAGTCTTAGATGAGTCTTCGGTGTCATGAACTTGACACCGCAGAAACTGTTTCTCTGAAACATCAAGTCACTTCTCCAAAGGTGGGATAGAGATAAGAGAGATAAAATAGAGATAAAAATTTGACAATTTTGAGTGAAAGAACTTCTTGACAAAATATTTAGGAAGCTCTTCTTTCAGCTTGCATATCTATTTATTTGGTTGTTAAGTTGTATCAAATATATGATTAGCATATCAGTAACCTTCTTGTATGGAGATTTTAACATGCATAACTGTTTCTTTGGTGGTTAAGTTCTGGGTGAATTTGCTAATTTTGGGTGAAAGAACTTCTTGACAAAATCTTTAGGAAGCTCTTCTTTCAGTTTGCAAAGAAAAAGACATTCTTACAAGATGACTGATGTAGCCAACTTAGGAGAGATACTCTAACCCTTAAGGGCCTGTTCACACCTAGGCGATCCTAGGCGATTTGCGATCTGACTTGTGTCTCCCCTATTTGCCTCAAATCGCCTGACATCAGAAATCCCATTGGAATGAATGGAGCCGTCTTAATATGCGCTACTCAAGTCGCTCCGACTCTAAGGCGATTTCAAAACAGGTATGAAGAAGCAACTTTGAAACGACTTTACAGGAAAAAGAAAATATTTTTTTCAGGCAACTCCCCCTCCCTCTCTTCTCTGATTGGCCACAGGCAAAGTCACCTGGCATGGAGGTCGCTTCAGGTCACGTTGTAATGCCCAAAGTAGCTCTGAAGTCTCTTTCAAATCGATTTTTAATCGTTTTCAAATTGCCTAGCAAAGTCGGATCGCCTAGGTGTGAACCGAGCCTTACTGTCAGAAAAATTCATGGCACACTGACTGTGTTGTCATTCGGTATGAGCTTGGGTTTGGTCTGAACTGGGATAGGAGCGGTCATTCCTGCCCACTGGACGTGAATGATGGCTTCCATGTGGGTTCAGTCCCAAGTTCAGAGCCCATCCCTAGTTTGTGAGTAGTTGAGGAAAGTGGAAAGATAGCACTGGACCCATAGGTTTATTTTATTGTTATCTTAAGGTGTTAATGTTGGTGCAAATGATCTGGTTCCTGGGCAAGTGGCTTCTACACCCCAGAGGATCTCCACAGTCTCCTTGGCTTGTAGTGTAATATAAGAATGGTTGAAATCTATCTGCCACGTCACTGCTAAGAGGTTCAGATCTAACTTCATTCCATTAAAGGTCAGGAGTACAGGTCAAGAAATAGCCAACACATTTTGGTCAAACAAGCTGCTGATTAGGCCTGTGCTTTCAACTCACACTGGAATAAATACCATTGTAGGTCTAATTCACTATTGGTTTGTTCACTTGGTTGCCAGTCAAGCCACGATAAAGGAGGCACATAGACCCCTGAAACACGTTGGCTATTTCTTCATCTGTACTCCTGACCTTTTAATGGAATAACATTGGATCTGGACCTCTTAGCAGTGGCGTGGCGCTTACATTTGTGAGCAGTGTCAGCTTAGATCTTGTTGGATGAATCAAAGTCTTTGAAGTTTTCATTAAGATACTCTTAATCCTCTGTTCATTTTTCAGGCGGACCCGATCAGACTGTCAGGGCTGGGCTCCTTCTTTGTGCTCAGGCTGCTTAGCTGCTGGATAATTGTCAGCAATCATTGATCCCTCAGTGGCTCACCTGGTTATCATCATCTGCTCATCAGTCCGCCTACAGCCAGCCCCTTCTGGCTATTTAAACTGCCTTGTTCATTCTTTGCCTGCCTTCGCCTTTGTCAACATATCTGGAGATTCTCTGCTGTGTTTCTGAGAAAGATTTGCCTGGCTGACGTCCCTTCTGGTTCTTGATCCTGTTCTTTTGCCTCTGAATACACTGATCTCTGGTTACCTAATTACTGGCCTGTCTGACTATCCGCTTTGGCTTCCGATCCCTGGCTTATGTTTTGACCATGTTTACTGATCTGTACCATTTTTACCATTACATTAAAAGGTGTGATTTTTACTGCATTTCTGTCTCAGTCTGATTCATGGTTCCTGACAGTAGGCAAAGACCATGAATCCAGAAGATGCAGGCAATCCACGAGTGTTAATATTTTTTCCAGACTTAATGAGCAGGACCACTGCATGGATCAGTTTGCCATAGCGCTACAGGCACTCCTAATTCACACTGCTCACCTGGATTCTCCCACTGTGGCTGTTCCAGTTCAACCAGTGTTGCAGGCCGTTGCTACTGCTGCTCCAGTCTCTGTGCAGGCACCTGCCTTGAACATTACCTCCTGTAAAAGTATGTCTGGTTCCACTCCGCTTCCCCAGCGATTTGGGGGTGATCCAGTTCAATGCAGAGGGTTTCTCAACCAAGTTCGGATATACTTTGAGATGCTGCCCCAGGCGTTCCCCATGGACAGAAGCAAAGTAGGCTTCGTTATTTCTTTGCTTTCTGATAGAGCCTTGGCCTGGGCAAACCCTCTATGGGAGATGCAAAAACCCCATTGTCCTGAATTACTCTGAGTTTGTGGCTTTCTTTAAGAGGGTATTTAACATTCCCACTCGCTCCACTTCTGCTGCCAAGAGCCTCCATAAAACAGAGTACAAGAACTGTTGCCGATTACGCCATACTCCAACAGCAGAGGTTGCTTGGAACAATGAGGCCCTGCTTTTTCCCATGGTCTCTCGGATAACATTAAAGATGAGATCGCATTCCCCGACCTACCTACGGATCTGGAGAAGTTAATCATGTTTGCCATTCTCATTGACTCCAGACTTTGAGAGAGACCTTCCTTTAAAGAGCACTTGCGGAAGCCTCCTGTACATTTGACTTTGCATTCCCACTATTACCTCCCTCACCTCCCATGCCTCCTGGTACCGAGTCTGCCAGTGAAGCAGAACCCATGCAGTTGGACTTCACACGTCTCTCTGCAGAGGAGAGGGCCTTTAGGAGGAGGAAGAGATTGTGTCTTTATTGTGGCCAGGCAGGTCACTTTTTGAAATCTTGTCCTATCTGTCCAGGAAGCGCCCACACCTTGAGGTCCTGTAGGGGGACAGACCTTAGGTGGCATTGTTGCGTCCCCGGTTATTCTAAAGGATAAACCTCTAGTTCTGGTTACCCTTTCTTGGTTTGAGTCGTCCATCGATACACAGGCTCTAATCTACTCTGGGGCAGCAGGCCTGTTCATAGGTAGTGCCTTTGTATCTAAGGCCCCTTTCACATGGACGGCTGTTCTGCCGCTGTTAAAAGCATGTTTTGTTATTTTGAAATTCCAAGACTGCAGGCACAACGATCACAGTTGCACATTAGGATTAGCTGCATTTACATGCAGCTGCGTTTAGCTGCATTGGAACATTCTTGACATTTCTGATGTGCTTCCTGTTGATTTTCTTTGCTTGTTGCCACTGTTATCTGCAGATGACACAAAGCAATGCGATTACCCACAGTTATGTGCAGATAGCTGTGCTACATTGTTCCTGGACGCATTCAAATCCATTTTTTCTAATCGCACAAAATCATCTGTAACGAAACCGCTGCTAAATGCAGAGTGGGAATGGGGCCATAGGAAAGCATTTTTCAGAGTTTAGCTGTGGTAGATAATTGAATCTATCTGCAGCTGAAAGCTGAATTCTATTCGCCCGTGTAATAGGGGCCTAAGCACTCAATTCCACTGCAGCTTCTTGCCACCCACTACAATTGCCATGGAGGCTATCGATGGGAGACCTTTAGAGCCTGTCCATGTGACTCATGAGACTGCTCAGTTGACCCTGGCCATAGGGGCTCTTCACCATGAGATTATACAATTTCAAGTCATTTCCTCACCTCATTACCCAGTGGTCATTGGTTATCCTTGGTTACAGAGGCACAACCCCTCTTTTGATTGGCATTGTGTTGAGGTTCTTTCCTGGTCGCCACAATGCAGTAAAACAAGTTTTCAGAAAGTGGTTAAGGTCTTTTGCACCTCTTCAGTCTCAGCCTTGCCAAAGGAGTACCGCAAATAAAGCGATGTCTTAGACAACGGTCAAGCCGGTAGTTTGTATCCACACCGGTCATATGATTGCGCAATTGACCTTCAACCTGGTGCCATGCCCCCTCATGGCCGGGTCCAGCTTTTGTCTGTCTCAGAGGATAAATCTATGGAAGACTATGTTCTATGTTACCAATTCACTTTCTTGAGGCTTCATCCGCAAATCCTCGTCTCCTGCCGATGCTGGCTTTTTCTTTGTGAAAAAGAAAAGTGGTGAACTGAGACCTTGTATCGATTATAGAGGTCTCAATCGCATCACAATTAAGATTGCTTATCTGATTTCATTGATTACAGAGTTATTTGACCGCCTCGAGGGAGCAACAGTTTTCACAAAGCTCGATTTGATAGGGGCATACAATCTCGTGAGGATCATCGAGGGTGACAAATGGAAAACTGCGTTTAATACCAGGACCGGACATTATAAATACCTCGTAATGCCGTTTGGTCTCTGCAAACCTCCTGCCATTTTTCAGGAATTCATCAACGATGCCCTCTGAGATATGTTGCAGTAATGTGTGGTGGTTTATCTTGACGACCTTCTCATATATTCAAAATCCCTAGAAAGCCACCACACAGATGTCTCCTGTGTACTACAGAGATTGAGACATAATAACCTGTATTGTAAGTTGGAAAAGTGCGAGTTCTATCGTGAACAGGTTAAATTTCTGGGTTACGTAATTTCTTCTGCCAGTTTTTCAGTGGACCCAGAGAAACTATCTGCAGTTCTACAGAGGCCTTGACTTTGCCAATTTGCCAATTATTATTGGAAATGTATTCGTAACTTCTCTTCTCTAGTCGTTCCCCTGACTAATATGACTAGAAAGGACAGCAATCCACAGAATTGGTCTCTGGGTTCCATTAAAGCCTTTGAGTCTTACAAGACAGCCTTTGTTTTAGCTCCTGTGCTGGCACATCTTACGTTACCCATTCTTGAGGTTGATGCGTCTGATACTGAAGTAGGCGCCCTTCTGTCACAACGTCCTACCTCTGAGAGCGCTATGCATCATTGTGGCTACTTTTCTGAGAAATTACCTCTTGCAGAATGCAATTATGAGATTGGGGATAGAGACTTTTTAGCTCTTAAAGAACGGAGGCATCTCCTCAAGGGTACCTCTGTGTCGGTTCTCATTTTGACTGACCATCAGAATCTCACATTCTTGTCTGAGGCTAAATGCTTATCTCCAAGAAGGGCACGATAGGCTCTTTTTCTGTCAAGCTTCAATTACATAGTCTCATTCTTACCCGGTACTAACAATGTAAGGGCTGATGCATTCTTACAACAGTTTTCCTCCTCCTCCAAGATGGAGGCAGTTCCTAGTCCTGTGATATCTCCATATCGTATTCTAGCCACTATTCACACTAATCTCACTTCCCCTTTGTGTGACAGAATTCTTGCTGCTCAGATCCATTCTCCTCCTGAGAAACCTTGTGACCGCTGCTTTGTCCCTGAGAATCTCCACACTGCTTTGCTCCAGACCTACCATTCTCCCAAAGCAGCTGGTGACCCAGGGAAGAATCCGCTCATTTTGTCTATTTCACAACAATTCTGGTGGCCTAGTCTCCGTGCTGATGTAACCACCTTCGTAGCCACTTGTTCCCTGTGTGCTCAGAGTAAAACCCCACAACGCCTTCCAGTGGGCCTCCTACAACCCATACCCAATGGAGAAAGACCTTGGACCCACTTGTCTATCGATTTTATTGTGGAGTTACCCAACTCCCAGGGAACACAGTTATTCTTATGGTGGTTGACCATTTCTCAAAGATGTCAAATTGTATTCCACTTAAGAAGTTGCCTACATCCAAAGAACTGGCATCCATTTTCGCTCGGGAGATCTTTCGGTTATATTTACATGGGCTACCCAAGGTTATCATCTCGGACACGGGTAGTCAGTTTTTCTCCAGGTTTTGGCGAGCCTTTTGTGCACAGTTAGGAGTTCAGCTTTCCTTCTCCTTGGCGTATCGCCCGCAGTACAATGGGGCCGCAAAATGAGCCAACCAAGCATTGAAGCAGTTCCTACGTTCCTATATTTCTGACCACCATAACAACTAGTCAGATCTCTTACCTTTGGTGAAGTTTGCTCACAATAGTGCCGTCAATGCTGCTTCCCGATTGTCTGTTTTATGGCAAATTATGGTTTCCAACCATCCATGTTGCCTGACTCATTTGTTCCTCAAAGAATTCCTGCATTAGAGGGGAATTTCCATGATCTCCGTTCCACTTGAGTGCAGGTCCAAGAGTCCTTATGACTTGCCAGTGATAGGTACAGAATCCATGCTGACTGCCGACGCCTACCTGCGCCTTCCTACCAGGTTGGGGAGAGGTTCTGGCTCTCATCTCGTAACCTCAGACTCCGTGATCCCTCACTGAAACTGGAACTATGGTATATTGGGCCTTTCCGTATTCTATGTGGATCAATCAAGTGGCTTACGCGTTAGACCTTCCTTCTAACATGCTTATTTCAAATGTATTTCCTTATTAAAACCTTTGGGTGCAACCACTTCACCACCTCGGTACCACGTTCTCGCCCGGTTCAGGTTGTGAACTGTGAAGATCATTGACTCCAAAAGGTTCCATGGGCGCATACGTACCTTGTTCATTGGAAAGGGTACAGCCCGGAGGAACGTTCTCGGGTCTCATCCTCAGACGTACATGCTCTGTCCTCCTCCGTGCTTTCCATAGACATTTTCCCCTCAAACCTGGTGCCCCTCCGAGGGGGAGGGGTCATTGAGGAGGGGTACTGTCAGGGCTGGGCTCTTAGCTTCCTTCTCTGTGCTCAGGCTGCTCAGCTGCCAGATAATTGTCAGCAATCTGATCCCTCAGTGGCTCACCTGGTTATCACCATCTGCTCATCAGTCCCTCCTACAGCCAGCCCCTTCTGGCTATTTGAACTGCCTTGGCCATTTTTTTCCTGCCTTCAACTTTGTTAACATATCTGGAGATTCTCTGCTGTGTTCCTGAGAAAGACTTTGCCAGGCTGACGTCCCTTCTGGTTCATGATCCTGTTCTTCTGCCTCCAACGACGCTAATCTATGGTTTCCTGATTACTGGCCTGTCTGGCTTACAGCTTTGGCTTCCGATCCCTGGCTTATGTTTTGACTACGTTTACTGATCTGTACCATTATTTCCATTTTATTAAAAGGTGCTATTTTTACTGCATTTCTGTCTGGTCTGATTCATGGTTCCTGACTTGGACCCTCTATTCTTCTCTATGGGCAGTCAGATGTAAATGAACTTGTGTCCATTTACACCTGGCTATCTCCAATCTGATCCAGCAAAAACAAACAGAAGTGGATGCATTCCCCTCTGTCGGGCCAGATCAGAGGGCAGTCGGGTGTAAACGAATAGCCTGTCAGTGCCTGCTTTTCATAAGCGGAGACAGACCTGTCATCTGGCCACTCCGCTGAGCTCAGCATGGGATCAATGGACAGATACGCTGCTGAGAAAAACTGGCCCATGTGAAAGGGGCCTTAATAAAGGGACGTTACTATATTTTAGTTGTTTGGTGTAGTTCCTTTGATGAGAGGACTAGCCTGAGGTCCCTGCTGGTCCTGAGTAACTCTAGCCTTTATTAAAGTCCCACTGTCAAGTGGCGGGATGTCACCAGTCAAATCGATTAAGTACACATGATGTGCATCTTCTGGTGTAGGAATTGCTTTCTATTATTAGGTATGTGAGTGCACTTGATGAGTGTAGGAAGATGAATTCCAGTTCTTATTATGTCTGAAATAATGGGTTCTTAAAGAGGAGTTCCAGCCCGGGCAAAAAAAAAAAAAGAAGTCAGCAGCTACAAGTACTGTAGCTGCTGACTTTGCATACAAAGTCACTTACCTGTCCAGGGATCCTGCGAAGTCGGCACCCCGTCCATCGGCTCCGGGTGCAGGTGCCAGCATCTTCACTAAGGGAAACGGTAAGTAAAGCATTGTGGCTTCACAGCCTGTTTCCTACTGTGCATGTGTGAGTCACTTTCTAAATGGTCCCGCTGTCTTCTGGGACTTGTGTTTCTCCCAGAAGGCAGCGGGGAAAGGAGGAGGGGCCGGAAATTGTGTAGATTGTTACACGATTGCTGCAATCTTACCCGGTAATGGGAGGGGGTACCTTGTTTTGACATCCTTTTTGTTGGCTCCCCCGAAAGGTGCCAAATGTGGCAGCGGAGGGGGGAGGAAGCAAACAAGTGGAGCTTCTACTTTTGGGTGGAGCTCCGCTTTAAGGAGGGGCAATTCACACTGTGGATTTCAAAGATGTACACTATAGTAGCTCTCTATGACCCAGGTCTCCCTTATCTGTTCAGAGGCTGCCAGGCCCAGACACCAATTCCAAGCACATTGACAAACACAGAATCAGTCTAGGGGATGTTATTTTGTATATTTATTGCTGTAATTAAACAAAAGAGAGAGGGATGGGGTTCAGGATACTCAAAAAATGGCAGCAAGTACAAGAGGACAGATTCCCAAGCACAAATCCTATAGCAGCAGCCTTTGCTGGAGGTAGAGGGGAAACCAGCTAATCTGAGACTCTGTAGGAGCAGGCCCAGTCCTTACAGCAACTTCTGGTATTATCCTCCAAATCACATGCACACAGTTCAAGTTCTTCCGTGCACTCAGCCAAACACAAAATATATTCAAAATATTCAAAACTCAGGGGCAGGCCCTCCCTCCAAAAACTAGAGGCAGACAGGAGCAATTGACCACCAAGCTTAATGAAACCTGGCCTGACCTAGAAAATAGATTGCTGCTCCACTGAGTACATCAGAGCCAAACACTAAATTTAGCCTGTCTAGAGCAGGACGCTAAATATGTGTGCGGTGTGCAGGACCATACATCTACCTTTTGGGTCAAATGATTTACATTGCAAAAGGATTGCCGCCACTGTGTGTGCTGTAATGGGCTCTAATAGCATTAGCTAGATGCAGTATGCGGTGCTGTGTCCTGGGAGCAGTATGGGCGACTTCTGTCGGAATTAACAACTTAACACCAGGTGACATGCTGATACGTCACCCGACTTTGAGTGGTTATACCAGGATAATGCCTGCAGCTCCTTTCTTGTAAAAGCAATCCTAGAGGTTAAATAGCCGCTGAATTGCTTTCACAAGCACCCCAGTTCATCCTCTTCCACTGGCTGGCCATAGAACTAATCGGGGACCCGGTCATCTTTATAGTCTAAGAAACCAGAAATGACGAGTATTTTGTCACTTCTGGTTTTGCCAATTGTAAACAAACCATTAGTGGTTTGTAAAAAGCATCGGATCTTGATATGATTCAAAGCTTTTAGGGCAAAGGTCTAATAGACTCCAGATGTCTCAGTAAAGAGTACCTGTCATTGCCTATTGCTATTATATGGGATGTTTATTGCTTATGGTAACAAAAAAATAAAAAATAAATAAATGTACAGTGTGAAAATAAAGCAATACGTTTTAAATACATTTAAAAAAGCACATTTTTAAGTGCCCCCGACACGGTGAATGCAGGTGTTGGTATGTAAACAGCGTTCTCACTACACATGAGGTATCAGTGTGAACGTCAGATTAAGAGCAATAATTCTAGCACCAGACCTCCGGTGTAAATCTAAAATGGTGACTTTTAAAGCGTCACCTATGGATAATATAATTTACGTAGTTTGTCGCTGTTCCACGGGCAGTCGCAATTTTAAAGCTTGACATGTTTGGTCTATTTACTCTGCGTAACATCATCTTTTATATTTTAAGAAACAATTAGATATTATATTATGTTTTTGTCTATTAAAATTCATGAAAGTGTTTCCCCCCCCCAAAAAAAATCACGTTGAAAAAACGCTGCACAAATACTGTGTGACATATTTATTCTCTAGGGCCTCTGCTTTAAAAAATAAATAATGTTTTTGAGTTGACAAGTAATTTTTTTTATAGCAAAAAAATACAAATTTTTACATGTAGGAGAGAAGTGTCAGAATAGGCCTGGTCTTCAAGTAGTTAACCACTTCCCGACCGCCTGCCGTCGTTTACGGTGGTACTTTGAAGAGGAATACCGTTGCTATGGTAGCAGATAGCTACTATAACCCTGGTATTTTCTTTTTCAGCCTGCGATTCCACGTCTGATAAAAGTGGTCTCAGTGGCGAATTCACCGCAAGATCACTTTTATCAGCGACGGGAGAGGTGCCCCCCCGCCATTTTCCCGTCATCTCCGCTGCTTACCGGAGCCGCCGGTAGCAGCAGAGACAATCGGGTCCGTTCCCCCTCTGCACTGGAAACCGATTGAATGGAAGATGCCGCCTACTCGGCTCCATAGCATTACAGGGCAAAAGCGACATCACAAGTCACTTCTGCCCATAGCTCTTTCTTTTTTCACTGTCATTATTTAATTACTTTTTATTGCATTTTAGTGTAAATATGAGATTTGAGTTTTTTTTTACCCCAGATCTCATATTTAAGAGGTCTTGGCATGCTTTTTTCTATTACAAGGAATGTTTACATTTTCTTGTAATAGGAATAAAAGTGATCAAAATGTTTTTTTCTAAAAGGACAGTGAAAAAATAAAAAATGTAAAATAAATAATTAAAAAAAACAATTTAAAGCACCCCGCCCCCACGAGCTTGCACGCAGAAGCGAACGCATACGTAAGTCCCGCACGAATATGAAAACGGTGTTCAAACCACACATGTGAGGTATCGCCTTGATTGTTAGAGCGAGAGCAATAATTTTAGCACTAGACGACCTCTGTAACGCAAAACTGGTAACCTGTAGAATTTTTTAAATGTCGCCAATGGAGATTTTTAAGTTGCAAGTTTGTCGCCATTCCGCGAGCGGGCACAATTTTGAAGCATGACATGTTGGGTATCCATTTACTCGGCATAACATTATCTTTCACATGGAAAAAAATTGGGCTAACTTTACTGTTGTCTTAATTTTTAACTCAAAAAAGTGAATTAAAAAAAAAAAAAAACACGCTTGTAAGACCGCTGCGCAAATACGATGTGACATAAAGTTTTGCAATGACCGCCATTTGATTCTCTAGGGTGTTAGTAAAAATATATATAATGTTTAGCAAAAAAAAACTGATTTCAACTTGGAAACACCGAACTCCAAAAAGAGACTCGGTCTGGAAGTGGTTAAAGATAGTAGGGCTAAGCACTACTTCTTCATTCAGAAGAAGCCTTGTATTTTTATAAGTCAATACAAGACTTTCTCTGATTAGCGAGGTGGCAGGATGACGTTATGATTTTCACATCAGCCAATCTTTATAAAAACAAAATGTTTGCTTCAGCCTGTGCACAAAGGACGTTATTAGAAGGGTTGCAGATGAGTCCACGTGCACCCAGTGGATGGAGGGGGTCGCAAAGGACACTCCCTCACACATATTGGATGCAGTTGGACTGTGTGCCTGGCTGGTTAAATGCATATACATTATTGGAAGTGATGATTATGGATTTAGAATATGAATAATGAATTCCTATGCCATACACATATTTTTAATTATTTCAGTATAATTTTATAGATCTACTACCTCCTTGTTTTCTCCTGTAGAAGAAAATTTGGGAAACGCTTTGAGGAGTGGACTCATCCAGGTATTGGCTGAGGCATAATTGGCTGCAAAATTGAACAATAATTGCTTATGTGATGGTAATAATGAGATTTTTTATTGGCCACTTTGTTTTCAAAATGAAAGTTTTTGAGTCTTTTAAGTAGATGTAAACCATTAGGCCCCTTCACATTGGGGTGTTTTTCAGGCACGTATGCGCTAAAATATAGCGCCTGAAAAACACCCCTCCCATCCACCCCAGTGTGAAAGCCTGAGTGCTTTCACACTGGGGTGGTGTGCTTGCAGGACGCAACAAAAAGTCCTGCAAGCAGCATCTTTGGGGTGGTGCGGTGAGCGGTGTTTACACTGCTCCTCCCCTGCCCCCTCCATTAAAATCAATGGCAAGCACTTCCGAAGAGACTTCACACTGCCTCGGAAGCGCGGCGCCCCAGCACTTTTAACCCCTTGTGAGGGGTTAAAATCATGGTGCTCCCGCTATAACAGCGGAAAAGTGCTACTGAAAGTAGCGGCGCTTTACCGCTACTGCCCCCCCCCCCCCCCAGTGTGAAAGTACCCTTACTCAGTGACATTTTTTTAGCACAGGGTATCCTAAACGATTGTCGTTTTGTAACCTTTCTTAAAATCCTTTGTTGAATCTATGTGCTGCAAATCTCTTGCAGATGCTTCCTGTCTACATGCATTTCAGCAATGGCTGCATGGCATTTCTCAGGACAGATTTCTCTTTTCTTGGGGGGAGGGGGGGCACACTTCTTGATAGGGACAACAATGGAACATATCTGCACAATGGGTGTTGAAAGCCTGTATAACAACAAAGAAGAGCAATTAGGAAACAGGGAAAGAGCATTGTCACCCCATAAGAAAATAATGCTTAAACAAAGATCTTCATGGCAGGATCACCAGGTCTTTATTTTAAGTGGAAAGTCACTTAAAGCGGAGTTCCACCCTGTTAAAAGTCAGCAGCTACCAAAAGGGTAGCTGCTGACTTTTAACAATCGGCCACTCACCTGTCCCTCGTTCCAGCAATGCGGCCACCCGAGGGCTCACTCGTCTCCCCCTCCCCTTGGCGGAACCGGCATCACAAGTGTGGGCATGCGCGAGTCCCACTGCGGCTTGTGAATAGCTCAGTTTATCTTCTAGGACCTGTGATGTGTCCCAGAAGATCACCGAGAGGGAGGGGGGGAAAGGTGAACTTCCTTCCGGCTCCTCGGCTCCAGGAGAGGAAGTGGACCGTGGTTCCCCCCCCCCCCAAAAAAAATGACATGCCAATTATGGCATGTCAGGGGGTCACCTCCTCTTAAAGCGGAAGTTCCACTTTTGGGTGGAACTCCGCTATAACCACTTCAGCCCCGGAAGGATTTCACACATTAGGACCAGAGCACTTTTTGCGATTCGGCACTGCGTCGCTTTAACTGACAATTGCGCGGCCGTGCCACGTTGTACCCAAACAAAATTTGTGTCCTTTTTTCCCCAGAAATAGAGCTTTCTTTTGGTGGTATTTGATCCCCTCTGCATCATTTATGATTGCCGCTATAAATAAAAAAAGAGCAACAATTTTGCAAAAAAAAAAATGTTTTTCTTACTTTTTGTTAAAATCCAAATCCAAAAAAAAAATATATAAAAAAAATTTTTTCATTGGTTTCAGACGATTTATATTCTTCCTCATATTTTTGGTTAAAAAAATCGCAATCGGCATTTATCCATTGGTTTGCGCAAAAGTTGCTGCATTTACGGATGATGAGAATTAATTTCTGGGGTTTTTATTTATTTATTTTTTACTAGCAATGGCGGCGATCTACGATTTTTAGCGGCACTGCGATATTGCGGCGGACATGTCGGACCCTTTTGACACTTTTTTGGGACCATTGGCATTTATCGATCAGCGCTATGAAAATGCACTGATTACTGTGTAAATGCCATTGGCAGTGAAGGAGTTAACCTGGAGGGGGCGCTCTAAGGGTTAAATATGTTCCCTAGGTGTGTTCTAACTGTATGGAGGCTGGGCTGGCAGGGGGAGAGGAGTGATCACGGCTTCCATATACAGGAAGCCTGTGATCAAAGCCCTTCCCCCTCTATGAGAACAGAGATTAGTGTTTACTTAGAGGGACCTATGTTCTCTCACTGCAGGGGTGCCATTGTGGGTAGTCGGCAGAGATCAAGTCTCCCCTACCCGCTCCCTGGCCCACCCAGGACACAGTGAGCACATGTGCACGCCTCCGGCGGCACACGCGCGCTCAGAATGGTAGTTATCGCAGCCACAGAGGTGACGGCGATTTGCGATAATGTGCCACTTTGCCGCCATCACGCTGCGGCGGGGGTCGGCAAGTGGTTAAAGTGATTGTAAAGGCTCGCTTTAAAAAAAAAAATAATAACAAACATGTTATACTTACCACATCCTCTTCTTGGGTCCCTCTTCTACTCTCCTGGCCCCTTCCTCCTTCGAGTGCCCCCTTTGCCAGCAGCTTCCTATGGGGGCACCCAAGCCAAGTCAGAGCTCTGTGTATCCATTCAGACACGCAGCCCCCCGAGCTGACTCGCCCCCCTCTCCCTTGATTGGCTGACTGAATTTGATTGACAGCCGCGGGAGCCAATCGCACTGCTGCTGTGTCTCAGCCAATCAGGAGGAGTGTACTGGACAGCTGAGGGGATAGTGGACATCGCTGGAGAGAGATGGGGCTCAGGGTAAGTATTAGGGGGGTGCTGCTACACACAGAAAGTTTTTTATCTTAATGCAAAGAATGCATCAAGATCAAAAAAAACCTTCTGCCTTTACAACCCCTTTAATGAACACTTTAAACCACATAACACAGACACCTTGATAAATACATGGTACCATGTTTTTTTTTTAATTCTGTCCACGCTCTGGTTTACAAGCAATCTGCTTCTGTAATCCGTGACACCATGCAACTTATGGTGTCACTCAGACCCCCTTACACTCTCTATGTCCTGTGATTGACAGAACAAGGGCAAAATGCCATTTCACATAGTTTACTAGTCTGTGAATGAGGTGCACATGCCTGTTTATTGGTGATGGGCATTCATTCCAGGCAGAGACTAGGACTTAATGTGACCGCCTACAGTTGTGCAAGGGCAATGACAAAAACTGTCCATGAACTCAAATACAGAACGCTGTGAAAAAAAAGATAAGTGCACACATTTATATTTCAAATGTGTGTGTGTGTTGGGGGGGGGGGGGTATTTTACTTGCCTGCATAGAATTAGCAGTGGGTGCTGGTTTATCAAGGTACACCATCTAAATAAATCTTTTGCAAAGACACTGTCCTGTCTTAACTGTGCCACTAGAGATTATTAGTAAAACATAATTTTATGAGATATACTAATTAATTTGAAGAATATAATATGTCCAAAAAAAAATAACTAGTTAGATGTTTATTACACCTCTGCCCCTAAAGTCATTGGCCCTATGGGGTTGATTTACTAAAGTCAAATAGTCACTTTGCAAGGGACTTGTCCCAGAATTTAGTGAATGCGGTGAAATGTAATTTTGCAAGGCTTTGTCAATTGAGTTGAAGGAAAAATAAAACAAATTTTTGCTTGCACATGATTGGATGATGGAAATCAACATAGCTTAACCTCATTTACTAAGCTCTGGAAAAATGCCCTTGAAAAGTGCAACTTGCCTTGCAAATTGAACAGCCTGTATTCATTAAATGTATTCATGCCCTTTTTTATGTTATTTATTATTGCTTGTAGTTTTACCTCTGAGGCCCCCTGGGGAAAATGGTCTATCATTTTTCACACGAAACACATTGAGAAAGCTACCCTTACTCTTACTGCTGTAAATGATATGTAAATGTATAAAACAATAGCACCTTATATATTATTGAATTTACGGTAATATGTAAATGTATAACAAATAGAACCTTATATATTACTGAATTTAAAGTGATGGTATCCCCCTGTTAAAAAAAAAAAAAACACCTGCAAGGCAAAGGCATAATGAGCTAGTATGAATAAATAAAGAGGCGGTGGTTCCGGGCTGGTTGTAGATGTGTGTATGGTGGGTGAGTGAATGGAACTGCAGCCCCTACTGTTACCACCCCAGAATGGGGGGAGGGGGGGTTAAAGGATAAAGGGAAATAGGTGTAGTAGGTGTGTCGCTGTTCAAAAGGTGGAGTGACAAGTTACTGCTGAGTGTATTAAAGCGGAGGTCCGAGGGCTAAAAAAAAAATTAAAAGTCAGCAGCTACACATACAGTAGCTGCTGACTTTTAATATTAGGACACTTACCTGTCCTGGAGTCCAGCGATGTCGGCACCCGCCGCCGATCTTCGGATCGGGGGATGGGTGCAGCCGCTTCCATCGTGGGTAAGGGAACCCGGACGTGTAAGCAGTACAGCTTCACGCCGGGCACCTTACTGCGCATGCGCGAGCTCTGCCGCGCTCTGCTACTGGCCAGGCGGCCAGAAGCAGAGCGAGCAGGGAGGAGGGAGCCGGGCTGCTGACGTCAGCGGCCGCGTCCGCCGGCCAGAGCTCCCGGAAGTGTGGAAAAGGACACCTGTCTAAAGACAGTGTCCTCTTCCCTCTTCCCCCTCCCCCCGAAAGGTGCCAAATGTGACACCTGAGGGGGGGGAGGAATCCAACCAGCGGAAGTTCTACTTTAGGGTGGAACTCCGCTTTAACCGCTTCCCCACCGCGCGCCGTCTTTTCACGGCGGCAGTGGGGGAGCGCTGCGCGAATCGCCGTAAATAAACGGCGATTTGCATTTGGCCACCAGGGGGCGCGCGCACCCGCCGCACTCCTGGGGAGTGTGCCCGCGGCTCGGGCGGACCCGATGTCCGCCGGCGAGCCGCGATGAGCGGCTACAGGGAAAAGACGGGGAACCGCCGATGTAAACACGGCGGTTCCCCGCCCTGTCAGTGGGGCATGAGTGATCTACTGATCCCTGTCACTGGGATCAGTTAGATCTCTCATGCCCATGTTAGCTCAACCCCCCCACAGTAAGAACACACCCAGGGAACACTATTAACCCCTAGCTCTCCCCCTGCAGGTTAACCCCTTCACTGCCAATGACATTTATATAGTAATCAGTGGACATTTAAATTTCTGATCGCTGAATAAATGTCATTGGTCCCAAAAAAGTGTCAAAATGTTCCGACATGTCCACCCCAATATCGCATTACCGCTAAAAATCGCAGATCGCCGCCATTACTAGTAAAAAATAAAAAAAAAAATAAAAACCCCAGAAATGAACTCTCACCATCCATAAACGCGGCCACTTTTGCGCAAACCAATCAATAAACGCCGATTGCAATTTTTTTTATCGCAAATATGAGGAATTATATAAATCGGCCAAAAACGGTGAAAAAAATGTTTTTTTATATTTTTTTTTTGGATTTGAATTTTAGCAAAAAGTAAGAAATTTGGGGTTTTTTTGCAAAATGATCGCTCTTCTTTTGTTTATAGTGGCGATCAGAAATGACGCAGAGGCGATCAAATACCACCAAACGAAAGCTCTATTTGTGGGAAAAAAAGGACGCAAATTTCGTTTGGGTACAACGTCGCACGACTGCGCAATTGTCAGTTAAAGCGACGCAGCGCCGAATCGCAAAAAGTGCTCTGGTCCTAAAGCTGCAAAACCTTCCGGGGCTGAAGTGGTTAACTAGTGCGGTTTAGGAGATATTCCACTTGCATGCAGCCTCTGACGTCAGCGGCGCATGCGCAGTGATGTCCCTGCAAAGGCCCGGACCTTGCCAGAAAGTCTGCCGGAAAGACAGGCTCCCGCGCGCATGCGCAAGAGTGATGTTTTGCGGCTCCGGGCACTCACAGCGCCGGAGCCCCGAACCCAGAAGGATCCACGAGAGAAGAAGGCAGATCCCTCTTCGGGGACCGGGCAGCCCTGTCGGAGCTTCGTTCTGAGAGAAGTATTTCATAATGAGCTAGTATGCGGTGCATACGGTGTAGTAGGTGTGGCGCTGTTCAAAAGTTGGAGTGACGTGTTACGGCTGAGTGTATTAAAGTGCTAGTAACAAATGAGTGTATACAAAGTGACATAAATGCATTAAATGCATTACTAAGCTCTTATATACATTCTAACAAACATCTAATCCAAATACATAATTTTCTGCAGAAAAAAACTATTTTTTTTAAAAATAATAAGTTCATATGAAAAGTGATCCACGCAAATTGCTCTTCTGTGCCAGTTTGTCAAGTTTGTTGAAACAAATTAAACCTCTACAGTGAATGGATAACCGCAATTGTGAGTCTATCTTGATACAAGCTAATCCCAAAAACAGTCAATGGTCCTTGTGAAAAATAATCCAAAATGCTCGAATGCCAAAAATAAAAATCAATAAAAATAAAAATGGAAATGAATAGGTGACTAATGCTTCCCAGTGTGTGACCTGCTTGTTTGGTCTCTTGGCTGGTTACCCAGTCACACCTGAGCGTCTGTAGCTTGAATATGTTTGAAGCCTGAAGCTACAAAACACTGGAGGGGGGAAAATCAATGATTCTCTATGGAGATGATTCACATCTCCACTCCAAAATGCCTGAAGCCAAACGCTTGAAGCTCAAACAAGTTCCGGAGGTATTTTTGTTGCACGAATCGGGCAGATTTGGGTGTTTCTGGAACATTTGTATTGCCATAGATATCAATGGAGAAGCGTCAGTCGCACGTATTCGCGCGACTTGCGCTTCTTTGGGCGTTTGCAAACGCACAAATACGCGTGACAAAAAGTTTGAAAAACGCCCAAAAACGATACGCTCAGATGTGCATGCAGCCTTAGTGTGATTATCCCCTGGCATACCCAGAATCTGATGCTGTATTTGTTTCACTATAAGCCGGCCAGAAACTTTAGACAGTGTTTTAAAAAAGTGGCAAGGAGAGGCACAGGAGTTCTGCCCAAGTGCCAAAATTATTCTAGTAGGCTGTAAACTTGACATGAGGACAGATCTGAATGCTCTACGAGAGCTGTCCAAACAAAGACTTATTCCCGTTATACATGAACAGGAGGAAGGAGGAACAACAGTAGTCTGATCGGGGCCCGCTGAACAGTGGCGAATACTCTGGAGGCGTTGTACCCAGCAAGGGGTGACTTTCTGGTAAGTGCACATCTTAAGAGCACGCTAAGGAGCACGGAAGCACCAGAAGCACCAGTCACCTAGCTCACACAGTGCAGTCACACACTGGGAAGCATTAATCGCCTATTAATTTCCATTTTTATTTTTATCTTTGGGATTCCAGTAATTTGGATTTTGTGAATTTTTCACAAGATCATTAACTGTTTTTGGGATTAACAAATGATAAAGTGGGATTGGGCTAGGCGCTGCTGTGTAGAGCAGCGCCTAGCCCACTCCCACCTTATCATTTGTTAATAGTAACCCTCCTTGTGAAGGGTAATTTGTTTGGGTGGCAGCAGGCTGGTTCTGTACGTCTATCCTAAGCGCAGTACCGACATGTTTTTGGGATTAGCTTGTAACAAGATAGACTCACAATTGCAGTTATCCATTCACTGTAGAGGTTTCAGTTGTTTCAACAAACTTGACAAACCAGCATTGAAAAGCGATTTGTGTGGATCACTTTTCATATGACCTTTATTATTTTAAAAAAAGTTTTTTCCTGCAGAAAATGATGTATTTGGATTAGATCCTTGTTAGAATGTATATAAGAGCTTAGTAATACATTTATGTCACTTTGTATACACTCATTTGTTACTAGCACTTTAATACACTCAGCCGTAACTTGTCACTCCACCTTTTGAACAGCGCCACACCTACTATACCATATGCACCGCATACTAGCTCATGAAATACTTCTCTCAGAACGAAGCTCCGACAGGGCTGCCCGGTCCCTGAAGAGGAATCTGCCTTCTTCTCTCGTGGATCCTTATGGGTTCGCGGCTCCGGCGCTGTGAGTGTCTGGAGCCGCAAAACATCACTCTCGCGCATGCGCGCGGGAGCCTGTCTTTCCGGCAGACTTTCTGGCAAGGTCCGGTGCTATGCGCCGGGCCTTTGCAGGGACATCACTGCGCATGCGCCGCTGACGGCAGTGGCTGCATGCAAGTGGAATATCTCCTAAACTGTACAGGTTTAGGAGATATTCATTTTACCTACAGGTAAGCCTTATTATAGGCTTACCTGTAGGTAAAAAACACTTTTTAGGGGATACAACCATTTTAATATGTAAATGTATAAAAAATAGAACCTTTATATATTATTGATTTCAATGATTTTAGATTATAGATATTGGGTTAGTGGCTAATTGAGGGTTAAGCAGGCAGTGGGGTGATTTATATTAAGATTTATATATTTTTATATGCTTTTAAGAAATTATGTTAAACCACTTGCCGACTGACCCTTCGCAGATTTACTGCTACAAGGTGGTCGGGCTGCGTAGGATCATGTGTATACTGTATATAGGTGATCCTGTACTTCTGGGTATCGGGCACAAGTGCAAGCCACTGGCAGCTGATTTTACACAGCTGGAGCTGATCAGCGGGTCCCGTGGACCCGATGCCTGCTGGCACCCACTGATTGTTTGGTGCACTGACAGAATGGCAGTCTGCCTATGTAAACAGGGCAGATTGCCATTCTGTCAGTACGGAAGGCATGGATCTTTTGTTTCTGTAAAGTGAAACACCGATCTATGTCTTCCACTAGTAAAAGCACCTCCCCCATTACACTGGAACAGTAACTAGGCATGTGCTTAACCCTTTGATTGCCCCTAGCGTTAACCCTTCCCAGCCAGTGTCATTAATACAGTGACGGTGCATATTTTTACCACTGATCACTGTATTAATGTCACTGGTCCCCAAAAAAGTGTCAAAAGTGTCAGTTAGGTGTCCGATTTGTCTGCCGCAATAGCACAGTCCAGCTATAATTTGCTGATCGCTGCCATTACTAGTAAAAAAAATGTAAAAATACATATTGACCTAAATTGAAGAAATTTGATGTTTTATAATTTTTTTTATTGGATGGGTTTTATAGCAGAAAGTAAAAAATATTGTTTTTTTTTTTTTTTTTAAATGTCAGTCGTTCTTTGTTTATAGTGCAAAAAAATAAAAAACGCAGAGGTGATCAAATACCACTAAAAAAAGCTCTATTTGTGGGAATAAAAGGACATACATTTTATTTGGGTACAGCGTCACACGACCGCACAATTGTCACGCAGTGCGGTATCGCAAAAAGAAACCTGGTCAGGAAGGGGGGTAAACCTCCTGGAGGTGAAGTGGTTAACTAATGATTTCTATAGTGAGATGCAGTTAAAGTCCATACGGTATGTTGTCTTTGCTAACCCATGTCTACATAGATGGACGATTGCCATTTGATTTGTTTACAGCGTCAGTGATTTTCCACTTTAATGAAAGCTGCAGATGTAAAATTATTGAAAATTACTTTGAAATTACATTAACATGTTAAAGTTTATGAGATTTTAGTAATTCAATACTCAACGCGCATCACGCTTTTTCTGGCATTTCTTTTTTTAATCTATGTCATGTTAATAGAAAGCAGTAATAGTATATAAAACAGTTTATAACCAATAAATTTGATGTAGGAAAAATGTTATGCCAACATTTTAGTGGCAACACTGATGCGACAAAAAATGTTCTTTAATAGAATGTGGTATTCTGAAGGACATACTTTCTTCTGAGACTGATTTGTGATAATTGTTGTAAATCATCCAATATAATTTTACAAAACTGGAATATCTTCTGCAAATTGTTAGAGGCATAAAATACATTATTAATATGGAAACCTCAAAAGCAAGCTGTAACAATACTTTTGCTATGAGCTGTTTTATGCTATCACAAGAGCCTAAAGTGTCATAATGTATATATTGTAATGGCGAGAGTCCCTGCCCCTATGGAAATGGAGAGAAAATGTCAGCTGACTGCAAGACTACATAGTGTAGATTTTAAATGGAGAAAACTGCTCTGGCAGTTTTTTCTGGATTTTCCTATTGCCGGATGGGACTCTGTAGTTTACAGATTCCTAAGAGTCTTGGGTGGGACGGGATCTCCAACCCTGTGTTCAGGTCTTGTGGAAAATCAGCGGGTTGTGTGCCCAGGTGGACACAGCCAATATAACTAGGGGTTGTTGAGAGCAGAGAGAGGAGGAAGGGGGAGTGTTAGCAGCCTGCTGCTGAAAGACAGACCCCTGTCAGCAAAACTTTCGGCCCTGTGTGAGACTACATCCCTGGTGGGGGGGACTTCATGCCTGAAGGACTAGGAAGGTCAGGACAGCTACAAGAGCCTGGGAGACCAAAGGAGGGTCTGGGAGGCTAGAGAGCCGAGGAGGCTAGAAAATCCAAGGGGGGCTGAAGGAAGTCCTGAAGTCTTGGGGACAGTGAGTAACCCAAGGGGGCTGGAGAATCCTGTTGAGACCAGGAGTAGGCTGGTTCAGCAAGGAACTGCTGACAAGAGAGCCAGGTGGCTCGGTATGTTTTTGAAGTTTAAACCCCTGCCTGGGATTCCTGGATGGACTTTTGCTTTATTTTCCTTTTAAATAAACATGGGCTACCAGGCCCTTAACTATTAATGCCTGTCTGATATTGACTGCACAAAATTGCATCTATCGCTTGAGCTAAACACCCCCAGTATCATAATATATATATATATATATATATATATATATATATATATATATATATATATATATATATATACACACACACACACACACACACTGCCTTGAATAAGTATTCATAATGTTCGCTATCTACGTTAAAACACGTCAGTTATAGTCTGTCCGTAATTATCAATTCCCGGACCATCGGGTACAAATAAATTTTCCTTTTATTTCGTTTTCAGGTAGGTCCTTAGGGTCCGTCCCCAAATTTGAAGTTTTTGTATGGCTCGGTGGACCGAGAGAACAGTCGTCAAGGAACGACTTGGTCGGATGAGGACCAGAGTTGTCCTAAGAGGTCGGGGGAACCCAATGAGTGACAGGGGTTCTGAAGTCCTGAAGGAAGTCGGGGGGAACCTAAAAGATCGGAGGAGCCGAGAGATCGGAGGGTCTGGGAGGAAACCAGAGGGTCCGAGAACATCGACAGGACTGGAAGGATCA
>BLSH010109530.1:3528333-3538895 GCA_018402905.1 Glandirana rugosa
CCCCCCCCCCCCCCCCCCCCCCCCCCCCCCCCCCCCCCCCCCCCCCCCCCCCCCCCCCCCCCCCCCCCCCCCCCCCCCCCCGGTTTTGCAGAGGTGAGTGCAGTGGGAAAGCAGGACTCAAAGCTGAAGCAGCAGTATGCAGAGCTTAGCTGTTGGGGGAGGGTTAGGAAGTGACTACAGAGATCTGTGAGAGAGAGGTGCAGAGGTGAGCTTTGGATGTGGGGGCCGAAGTGTCCTCTCTACATAGCAAACCCCTGACCTCTGTGTATTACGCTCTCCTGACCCCAGCGCTCTGTGTATTACGCTCTTCTGATCCCATCGCTCTGTGTATTATGGTCCCCTGAACCCAGCGCTCTGTGCATTACACTCTCCTGGCCTCAGTGCTCTGTATATTATGGTCCCCTGAACCCAGAGATCTGTGTATTACACTCTCCTGGCCCCAGCACTCTGTGTATTATGGTCCCTTGAACCCAGCACTCTGTGTATTACACTCTTCTGACCCCAGCACTCTGTGTATTACACTCTCCTGACCCCAGCTCTCTGTGTATTACACTCTCCTGACACCAGCGCTCTGTGTATTACGCTCTCCTGACCCCAGTGCTCTGTGTATTATGGTCCCCTGAACTAAAGTTGCCACCTCATCCCTTTAAACCCGAACACATATTAATTACTCACTTGGTGCCTCATCTGCATTAAATTAGCCTCAGAATCTGTGTAATTCATAGGTGTTCGGGTTTAAAGGGATGAGGTGGCAACCCTACACTGAACCCAGTGCTCTGTGTATTACGTTCTCCTGACCCCAGTGCTCTGTGTATTACACTCTCCTGATCCTTGAGCTCTGTGTATTACAGTCTCCTTAACCCAGTGTTCTGTGTATTATGGTCCCCTGACCCCAGCGCTGTGTGTATTACACTCTCCTGGCCCCATTGCTCTGTGTATTACACTCTCCTGGCTCCAGTGCTCTGTCTATTACACTCTCCTGGCCCCAGTTCTCTGTGTATTACACTCTCCTGGCCCCAGTGCTCTGTGTATTGCGCTCTCCTGGCCCCAGTGCTCTTTGTATTGCGCTCTCCTGGCCCCAGTGCTCTGTGTATTACACTCTCCTGGCCCCAGCGCTCTGTGTATTACGCTCTCTTGACCCCGGCGCTCTGTGTATTACACTCTCCTGACCCCAGTGCTCTGTGTATTACGCTCTCCTGATCCCAGCGCTTTCTGTATTACAGTCTCCTGAACCCAGCGCTGTGTATTACGCTCTCTTGAACCCTGTGTTATGCATTCCTGGTTTTATTGAACAATGTCCTATTAAGACCCTCCCACTGTACAATTTGGCCACACCCACCCTATAACGTGGCTTGCTGCCTCACAGGAAGGGAGGGGGAGGAGTTCCTGCACCTATTCTCTGGGAAGAATAGCCCTGGGCCCAGCTGACCAAAAAGAACAGGCCATGCATGGAAAGCAATGGGCCGATGGGGAGAAATCTCCCCTGACCTGACCGGTCCTGCATTCTGCATGCACCACCTGGGCTGGGTGGTGGGATTAATAACGAGCACCACGGGCACTCCTAATGAAAGCCAGGTGTTCAGCCTCTGTTGTGTTAGGGCTGCAAAGTTGTGCCCTTCAACCTCACCTCAGGGAGCGCTGATGCAGGGCTTTTATGGAAGCCTGGGACTTCCATAGCATTGGGCCAGTGCCGCTGCACCCTTTCACCTCCGGGGCGCACGCCGATGCACAGTCCTTAAGGCCCACCAAAATCCTCAGCACCAGGCCCATAATGTGCTTAATCCGGCCCTGCCAGTGGGTGATCCCCACTTGCGCCCAGTGACCGGACTCTGTTCCGTCCAGGGGCCTTTGGCCTGCAGCATCCCTCTCTGGCAGTGGGAGGAAGGTCTGCAACTGGGTGGCTACCAGCTGCGCCCGTCGGATTGGATGAGTGACCCCCTCCCCCCTAGGGGCGCGGAGGGAGGCTGGGCTTTTTTATAGCAGTTTGGGCCGGGCCGGTGGAGGGTTTCTTCTAGGGCTCAGGTCACCCCTGGGTGTCCGCAATCCCCTCCTACACCCCCCCTTCCCCGCACCGCACCCCGCGCTTTAGAGTCGCCATGCGGCGATCTGCCGCCATTTTGCAGCGGATCGCCGCCATTTTGCCATAGCCGCGGCCATTTTGTTAGTGATTTTGGCCTCTAGTGATGAACTGCGGCCATTTTGACGTAGTCGCGGCCTGTATTACAGGCTTTTGGCCTCTTGTGACCGCTCGGCGGCCATTTTGGATGTGCCTGGTGCGGCTGAGCCGATGCTTCCTCTTTCACTCTGGGACAGCGTGGATGGCACAGGCGGCGCAGGCTCTCTGACTGGCGATCACTAAGCACTCCTACTGGGACGCAGCGCTTGAGAGGCAACTAACAGCAAGTATAGCTGGGCTCTCCCTGGGGTGCTGGCAGTGGTGGGTGCAGTCCTCCTGGGTGTCCTTCCGGGTTGATCTGTGGGGCTGCATTGTGGGGGTGTCAGGGCTTTTCTGCCTGTCAGTATTCAGTGGCACAATGGCGGCTGAACCTGAGGGTCCTTCCAAGGAGGAGCCAGTGGAAGCGCAACCTGCGCTGGGGACTCTGGTGTCCCTGGACCAGTTGAGATCAGTATTGGGGAATTTTTTTCCCGGGAGGTGCCATGCCGTGTTAAGGGGCCCCTCAAAAACATCCTCCTCCTCCACCTTCATCGGGGTAGAGTCTGAGCCGAAAGTGGCCTCAGTGGTCGCGGGGACCCCCGTGGAGCTCTGAGGGTGAGCTGGGGCTCTTGGACGGCAAGGAAGACCAGGGGGCTTCGGTAGCGCGCGAGAAGGCGCTGGTGGCCGCACTGATCGCTAATATTCGCACGTCCTTGCGACTGGACCAAGCAGGGGAGTCGCAGGAGACTGCATATGTTTGTAGGTTTGCTAAGCCACCTAGGCCCCCTAGGGCTTGCCCTTATGATCAATTCTTTGACCTATTGGTCTATAAGGAATGGCAGCATCTGCAGAATTCCTTCGCCCTGCCCAAACGTTTCGCTGTACGCTACCCATTTGAGGATAGTTTTGTGAAGAAGTGGGCATCCCCCACAGTGGACACTCCAGTGGCTCGCCTGAATAAGGCGACGACCATCCCCTTGGAGGGGTCTCCCTCTTCTAAGGATCAGGCCGATAGGCGGACGGAGGCGGTGTCCAAAGCACTGTTCTTGTTGGCGTGGTCAGCCGTGAGACCAGCTCTGGCATCAGCTATGGTGGCGCAATCTCTTACCGAGTGTGCGACTGAGTTGCACAATGAGTTGAGCTGCGGGAGGTCGCTTGAGGCATCACAGCGAGCAGAGCATCTGATAGAGGGATTTCGGTACCTGTGTGACGCAGCTTTGGACCTACTTCCCATGTTGTCTAAAATGTCTGTTTTCGCAGTCATTATCAGACGGGTGCTATGGTTACGCTCTTGGTCGGGGGACCACGCGTCTAAGAAGGGTGTCACGGATCTCCCGTTTCAGGGTGGTCGGCTCTTTGGGGCGCAGTTGGATGAAATCATTAAGGATTTCACTGGCGGGAAGAGTAATTTTCTCCCGGAGCCCAGGCGGCGGGAGTTCCGCCGTAAGCAGGGTCAGAAGAGGTTTTTGTCGTGCGCCCGGTGCAGCGGGCAAGGGCTCAAGGCCCGGCAAGTCTGCCTCGGGGTCCTGGTAAACGGCCCTGGCAGAGCAAGAGCGAAAAGGCGGAGGATAAGTCCTCCACCGCATGATGGGTTGCCCGCAATCGATTCTCGGGTGGGGGGCGTCTTCTGGGGTTCACAGACAGGTGGACTGTCCGCATTTCCGACCGGTGGGTGCAGGAAGTGGTGTCCTCTGGGTACAGGATAGACTTCAGCACTCTACCCCCAGACAGGTTCTTCCCATCGAACTTGAGACTCCCTCAGGGGCGTAGGGAGGCTCTCCTAGAGGCGGTTCAGTCGCTCTCCGAACAAGGGGTAATTGTGCCGGTACCTCCGCTGGAAAGGTTCCGCGGCTTCTATTCAAATCTTTTTGTGGTACCCAAAAAGGGTGGAGTCAGGCCAGTTCTGGACCTAAAAGTGCTAAACCACTTTGTGAAGGTGCAAAAATTCAGAATGGAATCTGTCTGTTTGGTCGTGGCCGCCCTGCACCAAGGGGACTTCATGGCGTCTCTGGATATCAGGGACGCGTACCTCTATGTTCCCATTTGTCTCCGGCACCAGCGCTTCCTGCGTTTTGCGGTGGGAGATCTACATTACAAATTCGTGGCACTTCCCTTCGGTCTGGCTTCGGCTCCTCGGGTGTTCACCAAGCTGGTGGCCCGGTGCTGGCGATGTTGAGGCAGAGAGGCATCGCGGTGGTAGCTTACCTCGATGACTTACTCCTGAGAGCGGAGTCTGCCTTGGCTCTGGAGGAGAATGTGGCTATCACCATGGCCTCGTTGAAGGACTTCGGCTGGCTGATCAATCTGCAGAAGTCGACGTTGACCCCGTCCTGTCGCCTGGAATACCTGGGTCTGATTCTGGACACGGAGCAGGCGAAGGTGTTCTTACCTCCGGCCAAGTTACTGACCTTGCAAGCAGCGGTGCGAACCCTGCTGTCACGCCAATGGTCCTCTTTACGGTTCGCCTTCGAGGCGATACCTTACGCCCAGAGTCACACTCGGCTCCTACAGCAAGCAATTCTGTCACGGTGGGACAAGTCTCCACTGTCCCTGGACCAGCTGATCAGATTGGATCATCAGACCAGAGGATCGTTGGCCTGGTGGCTTCGGGCCTCGGCCCTAACGTTGGGGAAGTCTTTCCTTCCCCTGAATTGGTCGATAGTCACAACGGACGCCAGCCTATCGGGCTGGGGAGGGGTCCTGGGGCAACTATCTACTCAGGGCGCAGGAATCCCGCCTTCCGATCAATGTACTGGAGTTGAGGGCGATCAGGCTCTGCCTCTCCCACTGGACGGTAAGGCTGCGCGGCCTCCCGGTTCGGGATCAGTCGGACATCGCCACAGCAGTGGCGTACGTGAACCATCACGGCGGAACAAGGAGCTCGGCTGCAGCTGCGGCTCTCATTGTGAGATGGGCAGAACTTCATGTGCTGGCAATCTCCGCCATTTACATTCCGGGCGTAGAAAATTGGCAGGCGCACTTTCTCAGTCGCCAGACGCTGGATCAGGGGGAATGGTCCCTGCATCCAGAGGTGTTCCGCCAGATTTGCCACAAGTGGGGCACGCCAGACGTGGACCTCATGGCGTCCAGGTTTAATCACAAGGTGCAGTCCTTCGTGTGCAGGACAAGGGACCCGCTGGCGGCCGACACGGACCCATTGGTCGCGCCTTGGGGTCGGTATCGGCTCCTGTACGTCTTCCCTCCTATCAAGCTTCTACCGTGGATACTGCACAGGATAGAAGCGGAGGGGATTCCGACAATCCTGGTAGCTCCGGATTGGCCTTGGCGTCCTTGGTACGCCGACGTGGTGCGAATGGTGACAGATGTTCCCTGGCGTCTTCTGCTGCGAGAAGATCTCCTGTCACAGGGACCCATTCTGCACCCTGCTTTACCCTCGCTGGCTTTAACGGCTTGGCTATTGAGTCCCAGGTGTTGAGGGATAGGGGTGTTGCTGACTCCTTGATCCCTACCTTGCTTAAAGCACGCAAGTGTACTTCGCGCAAGATTTATCATCGCACCTGGAAGGCCTATATTGCCTGGTGTGAGGTGGGGGGTTGGAACCCTTGCTCTTACGTTGTGTCCGGGGTCCTGGCTTTTTTGCAACAGGGCCGGGATAAGAAATTGGCATTGAGTACTCTCAAGGGTCAGATTTCGGCTCTGGCGATTTCTTTTTCAGCGGCCTTTGGCGTCGCATTCTTTGATTCGTATATTTGTACAGGGTGTACGCCATGTGGCTCCTCAGATACGGTCGCCTTTGGCGCCATGGGATTTGAATTTGGTGCTTTCTGTTCTGCAGAAACCGCCATATGAGAAGATCAGGGATATTCCCTTACAATTGCTGTTGCAGAAAGTGGCTTTCTTGGTGGCCATTACCTCCGCTAGGCGGGTGTCTGAGTTGGCAGCGTTGTCCTGCAAATCTCCTTATCTAGTCATTCACAAGGCCGGCTCTACCACTAGGCAGAGTAGGCGGCCGCCTAGGGCGCACTGTCCCCAGGGCGACTAGCCCCTGTCCATATACTACCCCAGCCTGTCCATATACTACCCTAGCCTGTCCATATACCTGTGGACCACGGCTGGCATGAGCGAGCCGGTGCTGCCATTATTTGTCTTTAGGCTGGGTCCAGAGGCACAGGTGCGGGACTGTGGACCATGGCTAAAGAAATAGGTAGAGAGGCGCTGCAAAAATCTCCACCTCCGTCACCTCCTTCGTATACATGGACAGGGCAAAGTGGGTGTAGTCAGGGGCGGAGCCAACGGGGGTGGCAAAATGAGGTTTTGCCTAGGGTGTCAAAAATCCTTGCACCAGCCCTGGTCCTTCACAAGGACAAGGCGGTCTTGCGCCCTTCTCCTTCGTTTCTCCCGAAGGTGGTCTCTTCTTTTCACATTAATGAAGATATTGTTCTTCCTTCCTTATGTCCGCACCCGCCGCATCCCAAAGAATTTGATTTACATTCTTTGGATGTCGTGAGGGCTTTGAGGGTGTACTTGGAGGCTACAGCTTCTTTTCGGAAGTCTGATGCGTTGTTTGTGCTGACGGATGGTCCGCGCAAAGGATTGGTGGCCTCGTCGGCTACTGTTTCCCGTTGGATCAGACAGACCGTGACCCATGCGTATACTGTTCATGGCAAAGTACCCCCTTTTCCAGTCACGGCGCATTCCACCAAGGCAGTTAGCACTTCCTGGGCTTTTAGACACCAGGCTTCAGTGTCACAGGTATGCAAGGCAGCCACTTGGGCCTCGGTTCACACGCTTACTAAGTTTTACAAAGTTGATATTTCAGCATATGCGGATGCTGCCTTTGGCCGCAAAGTTTTGCAGGCGGCGGTGTAGGTGCGGCTGGCGCCTCCTGAGAGCACTCTGTTGGGTACAGTTGTTATGGTTTACCCACCCCTCTTGACTGACACAGCTTTGGGACATCCCACTTGCCAAAGAAGGGCTGCGTCTGTCAGCGAACGTAAGAGAAAAAGGGATTTTATTAAAACTTACTATAAAATCCTTTTCTCTGAGTTCACTGACAGACGCAGCACCCACCCCTCTGTGTTGCGTTTGTACGGCTTGTTACGAACTGATCTGCTATGCACAGCAGGGGGGTTATATGTTAGAGTGAGGACGGCCCCCTGGGAGGGGTCAGCTTGCTTTCTTTCTATTTGCCTAGGTCTACTACTGATAGGATGTGCATATAACCCACTTGTCAAAGAAGGGCTGCGTCTGTCAGTGAACTCAGAGAAAAGGATGTTACGGTAAGTTTTA
This sequence comes from Glandirana rugosa, assembly GCA_018402905.1. NCBI lineage: Eukaryota > Metazoa > Chordata > Amphibia > Anura > Ranidae > Glandirana > Glandirana rugosa. Next base: position 3,535,739 of record BLSH010109530.1, read on the forward strand.
ATAAAATCCCTGTTTTGTTTTGCCATCACCACTGAAATACATAGGTTTGTTTTTATTGTTGTATTGTTTTAGAAAATGTACAGGTTTTATGTGCCATGGCCTATTCTAGAATCATAAAAGCACAGCTACAGTCCAATATGGAGGGTTCATTTGAAATAATGTTCTTTGAAGTTTTATGAAAACCTTTAATTGCCATCATTAAATGCAGATTAAGGGGCTTCTTGGTTATGTAAGAATTGGTTCTTTATCTACGCACATTTTATGAGGTTTACAGTGGAAAAAGCACATGATATGCTATGCTGATCATCGATTCCACAGTCTTTTCCAAGAATGCTGACTGACTTTAATGTGAAAAGTGCAGAAACACTAGTCTGAATACAAACCTAATAACTTAAAGGGTAACTCCACTTTCGTGGGAAAAAAAAAGTAGCAATAAAAAAAATATTTAAAAAATAATATAGCGTATACAATTGCGATACAAGTCATATTGTGATTGAATGTTAAAAAAAATTACCTTTCCTTTTCAATCTGCAGCACTGCAATTTTCTGTAAAATGCAATATGGCAACCTGGATGCATTCCATACACAGATGGTGTAGAAAACACCCCCTAGATATGTCATTTCTTGCTAGTGTGATTGGCTCACTGATTTTCTCAGAAGGCACTAAGATACAAGTAAGATTTTGAGCATCCCCTGCAACAAAAATGTCATTTTTGGTGAGATACTCCCAAAGGGAAATCACGTCTGAAGGGATGCAGACCTTTTTTTCTAATTAGACCAGTTTTCTCATTAGAGCCCTGCAGGTGTAGCAGCTAATAGAAAATTATGAAGTCACTCCCATACAGATTCACTCTGACATGGACACAGACAAACAAACGGCTATTTCTTCAGAATAACAAAAGGTAGGAATCTGCAACTAAGTTTAAAATCCCTGCAATGTACATAGATCACCCAGGAGGGAATATTTTTTTTCTCAACAAAAGTATAGTTACCCTTTTTTATTACATTTGTGAAAACTCATTTTCCAAAAGGGTGAAAAAATATTCTTAGGATATGGTCCTTGGGAGTTGATATCAATATTAATGATTGCACAGACCTGTGGGCAGGGATGTTGCTGTGGCATCTGTATAAAATCTGCTACACATGCACACATGATCAGAATGGTGAGGCACATTAAAAATAGTTGTTTGATTTTCAGAAATAAAATATTTGGACTTTTTAACATTTTTATGACTTACAGTTGTCTAATTTCTTTTAATTACTGAAATTTTTCTTGGGTTGGATGAAAATTTAGTCTGCCTGTGTCCATTCTCATCAATAAGATGAAAGTCAGCTCATAAGGCTGATAATGATCAGATCAGGAAATAAATCTATGTCTATGGATTACAGAGAAGAATTGATTGCCTGGAATGTATTTTAATCCTGCCACCCTAGGTATGGGTTCATTAGGACAATAGTGGCAAATACTTCTCTGGGTCCAAAACTCCAAACACATATTTAAGAATGGGCAGATATCTCTCTTAGTTTTCATTCTATGGAAATATTTTCTTACCTATGGGCAGCCTAAGATACTATCATGCTATGTTTTACACTCAGTTTACAGCAGGCTGCTGCCTTCTCTAAGCAGCTGGCAGCAGATGCCAGTTCTGAGAGTGGAACCCCTTCCTAACCATTTGAACATCATTGCGTCAGTACCTCTGCTGCCTACGCATTTGGTGGCAGGGACACAGCTATTGGATATCATAAAACATAAACCCCTGAACGTGTGAAGTGACAAACTTTTTTTATCACAACCTTTTTTTATCACAGCAAATTGATCCTAGATAAATTATACCACTGATACCAATAAGTAAACTCTATGCCTCCAATTACCACTACATGTTCAAGTACTGTGTAGGAAATGGTATGTTCCTCCTATTGAGTTGTACACTTATTACTGAGTTGCCTCTTGGTTCTACTTTGGAGAGATACTCCAAAGATACTTTGGGTATATAGTATATACATTGTTATACCCTAATCTATTGTTTTTAGCCTATTCTACTGCTTCTTTCTTGTGCTGCTTTATTAGTTAAAGTGGAGCTCCGCCCAAAAGGGGAAAATCCTCTTGTTCGCACCCCTTCCCCTTCACTGCTGCATTTGGCACTGTTTTGGGGGGAGCAGTACCTGTTTTTTTGGGGGGAGCAGTACCTGAGCAGTTACCCACTCTAACCTCCTGCTAAGATCACTGCGGCAATCTACGAGTATGTCCAGCCCCCCCCCTGGTTGCCTTCTGGGACACCCACAGGTTCCAGAAGACAACGGGACCATTCAGAAAGCGCAGCACGACTCATGCTGCCGGTTTCCCTTAGTGAAGATGCCGGTCTTTGCACCCAAAGCCGATTGAAGAATTGGTTTGGGTGCCGAGATTGCCGAATCCCTGGACAGGTAAGTGTCCTTATATTAAAAGTCAGTGACTACTGTATTTGCAGCTCTGAAGAAGAAGGCCAGTCCTTTGAAATGTGTCAGCCTGAGCAACGCTGTATCTTGGCCTAGGCCAACAAGGCCCAGGCCTAGGGCGGCACTTTGCAGGGGGGCAGCACGAAAAGAGTCCACGCCGGCTTGCACTATTAGTGCTGCCAGTATGATAATACAGGCAGGGCCACCATTAGAGGGGGGGCAGCCCATACATATGTGGGGGTCCGGGCGTCCCGAAGGGCCCAGGCGGCAGACTCCAACCAATGAGTTGTTGTGCGGGCAGCCGGCGTTCCGCAACTGTGGGGGGGGGGGGCACGAGTTTAGTCAGGTCTAGGGCAGCACAAAACCTAAATACACCACTGAGCCTGAGGGGTCTCATCCAGGACCCCCCACTCCCAGGTTCAGTGATTCGAGCAACCGATGAGAGATAAGGGTGTTTTTAACTTATGTTTGTGAGTAGGCATCTTTATGATTTTATTCATATCTTTTAATAAATATGATGGATAATGCACTAGGCCAGTGTGCCCTCTTTTCTTTTTCTATCCTCACAGTACTATCAGGACGACCCCAGCGCTAGAGGGCAGCAAGGCATCTATGAGATTATCCATGATTTGACCAGGCACCTGTGACACTAAACAGCTGACTCTAGCGCAGGAGTAACCAACCTCAGACGGCGGACCCGGGAAGCCCTGCGGGCCTGGGG
>BLSH010109530.1:3569796-3585554 GCA_018402905.1 Glandirana rugosa
AGCAATGTATGACAAAATGTGATTATTTTGAAGGGGGGTTATTATTTTTTATACCCACTATATTAGGCCTTACTACCAAGTCACAATGTAGGTCCTGCTGTGTTGGCAGTATCATCACTGTATACAAACCTGGAAGACACAAAGCTCCTACTACAGGCACTCAAACTTTCCTCTTTGTGGTTCAAACCCACCTAACCAACTTGGTCAGTAGCTGAGGTGTTTTGTCATTTTAGCGATGACATTTCATACTTCTTATCTAAGAACTGGCGACCATCTGTTTTTTTTTTAATGGGTTTGGAAAGCCAAGGTTGCTTGTTGAACAATTTTTCATTTGATTTACAAGCGACACAAAGAAAAATACTTTAGAATAGTATAAATAAATGAAAAGCAGTATGTAACGAGAGGTTTCCCATGATGTTACAGATCATGAGAGTTCAGGGAAGAATGCTACACATACTGATTCGGGAATATTGGAAAAAAGAATAGTAATGCCTGAAATAGAAGGTTGTCCTGCATGATTGTAGAATGATTTATTTCCACTATTAAGAGGCTTTCTCTAGGAAATCAGCTATGGTATAAAAGCTGAACATGACCCATTCCACCCAAGAGATATCTTCCCTTGAACTTGTTAATGAGGTTTGCTATACTAGCGTCCATGGTGGTTTGTTTTTGTTAAAATATTACTAAACCCACAACAGTAAAATCTGTCTGTATATGCAGAATAGCATGTAACTTAAGGCCTCATACACACGGACGTTTCTAAAAAAAATAAACAAAACGTCGGGCCCGACATCAAGGAAAAAAAGTCAGCGTTTTTCGGCGTTATGCATCAGCGTTTTTGAGCGTTAGTGAGCGTCGGCGTCAATAGGCGTTTTTTAAAAAAAATCATCCCTCTGCTATTTTTCAACCTAAAAATGTCGGCGTCAAAAAACGCCGGAAAACGCCGGTATAATATTAGGTGGCGTTTGTTGGCGTTTGGCATATTGTGGCATCGGCGTCAAAAAATGCCAAAACGTTACAGCCTCAGAACGCACTGGCCGTGGGTTCTAGTTTCAGCTCACTAACGCCGATGCCATCTACAGCTCAAAAACGCCAACGTTTTTATGGGGCCATTGACTAAGGCCTCATACACACAGACGTTTTTTGACCCCGGCGTTTTCTGGCGTTTTTTGCAGCTCTCCATGTTAGTCAATGGCCCCATAAAAACGTCGGCGTTTTTGAGCTGTAGATTGGGTCGGCATTAGTTAGCTGAAAGTAGAACCCACGGCCATCGCGTTCTGAGGCTGTAACGTTTTGGCATTTTTTGACGCTGACGCCGCAAAACTCCAACAAACGCCAACTAACGCCAACTAATATTGTACCGGCGTTTTCCAACATTTTTTGACGCCAGCGTTTTTAGGTTGAAAAATAGCAGAAGGATGATTTTTTTTTAAAAACGCCTATAGAAGCAGACGCTCACTTATGCTCACTAACGCCGATGCATAACGCCGAAAAACGCTGATTTTTTTTCCTTGACGTCGGGCCCGACGTTTTGTTTATTTTTAAAGATATGCCCGTAAAGAGCTGCAAAAAACGCCAGAAAGCGCCAGCGTCAAAAAACGTCCGTGTGTATGAGGCCTAAGGTTAATCCTCTGTATTGTGTAAAAAGGCTGCTTGATCTTGCATGGCCAGATACTTTCTTCTTGCCCTGTCTACTGTATTAGACTCTACTATACTATACTACATGCAGGCAGTGTGGAAACATTGCACATGCTCTGTTTGATCTTCCTGTTTTACATGGACACAGACTGCAGTGCATTTCTAGAGGTAGTGATTGTTTATTTGTGAACAGAGCATGTCATTGGCAAAGCACCAATCAGCTCTGGCCGAATTGTGGGTGAAGGGTTACTGATGCAAAGGAAGTTACATCATCAGAGTGAAATCTCCTCCTAAATGAACACTGTGGAAGCCCTGGCTACCTGCAGTTTATTACCTGACTGCAATATGCAGATGAAAAAAAAGGTATATAGCAGCAGTGTTTTGATATAAAAAGAAGATTTAGAAGCTGTGTTTACTGTGTGTGGGTGGGGGGGCAGATGAATTGTTCTTATACTGCTGGGTTTAGTAACACTGTAAGCACACTGGTACCAGCTCAGAGAAAAAACCATGCCACTCATACGCGGCATATATTTTGCAAGTGTTGGAGCTGATTTTAACTTGGCTTGCAATACTTGGCTGCCAAGAAAAGTTAAGCTAAACTAATTTTGAAAGTATTTCAGTGATGCTAATCAAATTCAAATAGTGTTTCAGATTCTAGACCGTCAAACATATACTTGACAACCGCCTAACTGAGAAAAAACGTTATTAGTTTGACCAGTTGCGGTTGGTGGTTTTTTATTTGGGGGAGTGGCAACTTCCCCCTTGCCATAAAATTACAACAAAGACACAAAATTGAAATGTTTAGTAATGGCAATCTACAAACAGATGCTTATAAATAATTTCAGGCTTTTTATTTTTTGCATTTTTTTTTTCTTTTCCTCACCATTATTCTCATGGTGGCCATTTTTACCGAGGGCAGATGACTCCATCTGCTTTTACTTCCTGGAACTCTGCATAGAATTCTGAGTCTGTGTCCTGGAACATGTGACAGGAACTTCCCAAGATGAAGCTTTAGAGTGTTACTAAACCCAGGACACTGCATTCACTGTATCTATGCTCCCACAGTACACAGAACATGGAAATGCAATTATTTTAGTAAATATAAACTGATAAATACCTTTTTTTTCATCAGCTGTACATAGCTGTAAATTGCAATTATGTGACTTCTATCACTTGGTAGTAAAGCTTGTAGGAGGAGTTTTCATTTCTCCCACGATTGTCCTATCAGGATCCAGGAGCCCAGGCTTTGTCTGATTGGCCCTGTGCTGTTCACATGCACCCTCCCAATGTGTGATGTTAATATTATGGGACCTGAACAGTTCAAATAAAAGAGAAAATATTCTATCCAGCAACAGAGACCAAACTGAGCATGTGCAGATTTACTACCCTCACTGTGTCTTATGTGGTCTTGCCAAGAGATACCCTGCAGGAAGGGAAAGATCGATCCATAAAAGATTAAAAAGCCCTTTTACACAATACAGAAGATTAACCCCTTAGGTTCCACAGTAAGTATAACAAACATGCTATTCTGCATATACAGACTGATTTTACTGTTGCGGGTTTACTAACTTTAAAGTGGTTGTCAACTCTCCTCAGCCCCTCCCCCAAAAAAACCTGCAAAACAAAGGCATAATGAGCTAGTATGCATCACATACTAGCTCATTATGAAATGCTTACCTTGGAACGAAGCTGCTGCAGCGGTCTCGGGTGACTGGCGACATGCTGCTTCCGGGTCTGCGGCTCCGCCCAATCACAGTGCAGGCTCCAGCATTGTGATTGGCGGAGCCACGCTGACATCATGCATGCGCACGGGAGCCATCATTTATGGCACGCTTACAGAAGAAACTGCGCCCTGGGCCACCACGGGGGCTGATTCTTAAGTGCACATGTGTCGATGACGTCAGCACATGCAGACACAGGGAATATCTCCTAAACTGTGCAAGTTTAGGAGATATTCCCGGGACCTACAGGTAAGCCTTATTATAGGCTTACCTGTAGTTTAAAGTGGTTGTCATGAGTTGACAACCACTTTAAGGCCAGGATAACATTACCAGTGCCCTAAAGAAAACAGGAAAAGGAAAACCGTAATTGTAAGAAAAAGCAAAAAATGTTTAACTAATGAATGCAAGATGATTTCATATAAGCATGCAGAGCGATATGCTGCTGTGATTTTTAGTGGAAGGGGGGATAAGTCCACTTTAAACAACCACAGCCTGAGTCCCCAGCCAGCAGCTTTAGAGTGGGGCCCTTGCGCAAAGTGTCAAATCTGCAAAGATCCTAGGACCTATAGTTCTATCTTGACAAATTCCCTTCAACACATACAGAACCTATGTTGGCTCAGGAACATTTAAAGAAGTAGTATGGTCAAAGCTTTTTTGGCCATACTTCTCCTTTGGATCACAGGAGTGCAGTTCGTTCTGCACTCCTGTGACCCGTTTTCAGTTGACAGCGGGCTTAGACATCACTCAGCCAGTCTAAGAGATCCCGACTTAATAGTCATGATCCACCCAAATGCCTGGACCAGCAACTCTGGGAAACTGAGCCAGCTGCTCCCTCCCCTCCACAGCCCAGGGCTCCAGTGAGCACTGCAGCAGCAGAGCAGAGAACTGAGCGATCAGTGGTGTTTGATCACTCAATTCTCAGTGTAGAGGTGGTAGAGAACAGGTGCAGCATTGGATCAATGCTGCACCCACCTACATTAATGTTAATGTATGGTTTTCTTTTTTTTTATTAAAATCAAAGTAAAGTTATAGTTTAAAGGGAGACTTAACTGCAAGCTTGGGGCAAGGTGCCATTGCCATCTGATGGCTAATGCTAATCCATGCTCTCTCTCTGCTGTAGGAGTCTACTCTGAAGAAATCTGATGTCAGATGTTGTTGGAGCTTACCCCTGGATGACATCACTGCCTTCTCTATATGACAGCATTTGAGTTTGGCAATTTACCACTAAGAGCTGAACACTGTCACATGGAGGAAGTCACAGGTTCCTTGACTCCTTTTTTTTTTTTGACAGTTTTATGAGTGTCTGTTATGCTAACTCAAGGTAGAGAATATTGGACAGCCATCCCTAAGAGAAAAGACCCATGTCACCCACGGAAGAACGTAGATGTGTGAGACTTAAGCTGGCCATACATGGATCAAAATATGGCCGTTTCAGCAGGGACCGGATGAATTTTGATCTTTGTATGGGTACTGTAGTTGAACATAAGTCAATCTACCAATTGACTTATGGTACACCAGCCTGTTGGAACACTTCTGCTCGATTAGCACTCCAGACTATTATCTGCAGGACTAATCTGTATTCTGATGGTGGGGAAGTCCCCCCCCCCCCACTGTCAGAATATAAAGACACAATGGGGAGGATTCCCCCATCCACATCAAATAATGTTTGGATGGGGGAATTGGATCAGTTTTTTTTGTTCAGCTCACTGGTTGAACAAAAACAACTGACTCCTCTATAGCTAGCTTAACTTGCTGGGTGGGGAGCTATCAGGAAACACTGTCCGCATGAAACTGCTGCTCACCATAGCCGGTCCTAGTATGGATGTATATATGTGAAAGCCTCAGTCAATGCTGCTCCTTGGGCCACACCCCCTGACATGTTTCGCCCCACCCATCGGGGCTTAATCATAGGGATATGATTAAGCCCCAGTGGGTGGGGGTGACAAATGTCAGAGGTTGTGGTCTGATAAACAGCATTGACTGAGCCTTTCATATGTGTACATCTATATTAGGACCGGCTATGGTCAGCGGCAGTTTCATGCTGCTTAAATGTTCATTGCTCACTGTATGAATTTTTCTTATGCTTGCATCCCTGCCATCCTGAGTGCCAGTGGGGCTCTACACCTCAGCCTGGAGCTGCACCATCAAGTACTTATGGCCTTATTAGGAGACACTGTCACTTTTTGCTGAATGGGTGAAGTGACAGTTTCACTTGAAATACATCCCGTACTTGCACACAAAATCCAACATATCTAAATATAACTACATTTTATTTTACATTTACCTGTACATTTATTATTATTGTTTGCAGCATTTTTATTCATTTGTACTGTTATTGCAACCGCTAATATTTTGTGGCCTATGCCTTCTCTTCTAGAAGTTCTCTTTGAATGTATTTTGTCCATGCAACAGAGGTAGGGGCTCAGAAAACTTAAGCTAAAGTAATTCTGAAAGTATTTCAGTGATGCTAATCAAATTCAAATTAGGGTTTTAGATTCTAGTCATTCTCACTAATACCATGCCTTAATGTGGTCATCCTAGATATTTGCTGAATCTCATTAACAAGTGTTCTCTCAATCTTTCTTATCCACGTCTAAGTGCTCCAAATCTATCTTGCGTCTTACGATATTTAAAAAAAAAAAAATCTCAGCAAAAATCATTTGAGGTCATAGCATAATTATTAAAATATCTTTGTCTCTGCAGTAGCACATTTTCTGACATTTGGATCAATTTAGGACCCTTATACAGTCATGGAAATGTATCAACCTTACAATATTTGTAATACAAATATTGGCTGTGATAATGTTAAAGTATATCTAAAGGCAAAACTTTTATTTTAGTTTTGGATAGAGTGGAGAGGGATTAGAACACCTATCAGTTTTATTGCTGTCTGTGTCCCTATTAAGGCAATTCACCCTCTCTATTTGTCCTGTTTACCATTATCATTGAAAGTGAAAGTAAAAGAAAATCACAAATTTTGGGTTGTCCCCAGAAAAGTAATAGAGGGAAAATCTTCCAGTGGGGACAAACACACAGGATTCCCTTAACTTGTAGGGATTTCCTCTCACTTCCTGTTTTGGCTCTGGGGCAGAAAGTATAGTTAAATCTCCCCAATGGGACACAGATTTAAAAATAAACTTTACAGGAGTTGTAACCCTCCGTTACACTATCCAAAATGGGGGGAAAAAAAGTTTTGCCTATAATTCTATGCTCATGATGAATAAATAATACTGGTATATCCATGTCACAATATCTCCCCTGTCCCATTTGATTTTCCATGAACCAGAAGGTATCAACCATAGGACTGGTGCACAGTGGCAGTCATGTATATTTCTTGCTCCGGCCTGGACACTTTAGGTGTGAATATGCAGGCAGGGCTGGATTAAGAGCATCAGGTGCCTGGTGCTGAGGAATTTGCATAGACCTTTTTATGAAAATAAATATAATTAAAACCCAAAGACTTTTTGTTAAAACAAATTAAATTAAAGAGAGAAAGGGGGTGAGAGAGGAGCTGAGAGAGGAGGGGGTGATAGAAAGAGAGGGGTCTGAAAGGGAGGCGATGAGAGAAAGGGGTGAGCGAGAGAGGGAATGAGAGAGGGTTGAGATAAAGGGGAATAGAGAGAGGTAGGAGAGAGGGTGGCGAAGCGGATGTCAAGGGGGTGAGAGAAAGAGAGGGGTGAAAGAGAGGGGGAGAATGGGGTGAAAGTGAGAGAAAGGGGGTGAAAAAAAGAGAGCGAGAGGGGGTGAGAGAGAGTGAGGGGTGAGTCTGTGGGGGACATAGCATAGTACATTACATGGAGGGGTAATATCACAGTACATTACATGGGTGGCACAGCAGAGTATGTTACATGGGGGGGGGGCAAAGCACAGTACATTACATGGTGGGCACTGCACATTACATGGTGGGCACTGCATGGCACAGCACATGACATGGTGGACACTGCACATGGCATGGTGGGCACTTCATGGCACAGCAAATGACATGGTGGGCAATGCACATTAGATGTGGGCATTGCATGGCACAGAAAATTACATGGTGGGCGCTGCACATCACATCACATGGCATGGTGGGCATTGCATAGCACAGCACATGACATGGTGGGCACTGCAGGGCACAGCTTGACATGGGGGCAAAGCGCAGTACATTACATGGTGGGCACTGCACATTACATGGTGGGCACTGCATGGCACAGCACATGACATGGTGGACACTGCACACGGCATGGTGGGCACTTCATGGCACAGCAAATGACATGGTGGGCAATGCACATTAGATGTGGGCATTGCATGGCACAGAAAATTACATGGTGGGCACTGCACATCACATCACATGGCATGGTGGGCATTGCATAGCACAGCACAAGACATGGTGGGCACTTCACATGACATGGTGGGCACTGTATAGCACAGCAGATGACATGGTGAGCATTGGGCACAAGAGAACACATTACTTTTTGGGAGCAGCAGTCTGTCCCCTAGCACAATCATTACACCCACCAGGTCAGTTTCTGCACAATCCTCCCTCCCTAAAAAGTTTACTAACCTCATCTCAACAGCATGGGAGTTGTCCTCCCTCCCGGGCTTCTGCTGGTTAGGATGACATCAGCTCCTTTCCCCCAGACAGCAGCTGCAGCTCCTGGACACTAAGGATCTGTGTGAGTGTAACAGATTGTGTGATAGAAGGCAGGCATTGGCAGAAACAGGACTCTGCGCAGCAGCTGACACTTGTCTCCTCCATGTGTGCAGTGCACAGAGGGCTCCTCTTCCTTCAGGACGGCACACAGATATTGATAAGCCACTGCAGGGGTGTATCATGAAATCAGTGGGCCCGTGTGGCAGATCCAAAGTGGGCCCCAGACATGGGGGAGGGGGATGCACACCCGGAAGTGGGCAGCGGGCATGGTTTAAATTGCACTAGATATTGGGTGTGGTTAAATAATGTCTGAGATGATTTACAATGCAGAATGTGGTAATGTTAAATAGGGAATGTACAGTGCAAAACGAGGGCGCAAAGATGCCAAGTGTGAACCTTCCATATTATACTGGGGAAGGATAAAGGCTGACCTGGGGATTGGGGGGGGGGGGGTATAATCAGTGCTGGGACAAGGTCATTTGGTGCCCAGGGGGAAAATGGCAAACTGCTCTACCCCGTTTCTTCAGCATAGATGAAAGTTTTTGTACTAACCCCCAGCATCAGTGCCAGTTTACACAATAGTAACCCCAGCATTGGTGTCAGTAGCAGCAATATTAACCCTCATCATAGGTGCCAGTTTTGCAATAAAACCCCCCCAGCAAAGGTGCCAGTTTCCACAATAATAACCCTCAACATTAGTGTCAGTAGCAGCTTAATAACCCCCAGCATTGATGGTCAGTGGTGTCATGCTACATAAACCACTGTTAATGTGGAATTTCAGCTTAAACCTAACTAGCCTTAAATATGCCCTATCTCCCCTGCTCACACCTATGCTGGCTAACCTGTGTAGAAACGATGTATATACTTATCTATTGTCAGGTTGCTCCGGTCCACTTCTGTTTAAGTCCGTGCAGCTGCAGGGGAGAGAAGTGAGAGCTGATAATGGCTGGTAAAGCCAGGAGTGATGGCATCACCCATGGGTTCCCATGTTCCAGCTGTTGTTGGCGCTCCCTTCCCCTCTCCCCTGTGTATGTTTCTAGCTGACATGGGAGAATATATGACTGCAAAAGAAGAAGCTTGAAAATAGGTTAATCAATGTAGGTGTTAGGAGGTGGGATTTTTAAAGTGGTTGTCAACCCGTGACAACGACTTTAACCTACAGGTAAGCCTATAATAAGGCTTACCTGTAAGTGCACTGCATATCTCCTAAACCTGCGCGATTTAGAAGATATACAGTGTACTAGCATTGCCGACGTCATTCGGCACATGCGCAGTGAAGTTTCTTCACTGAGATCATGCCGTGACTGGCGGCTCCCGCGCGACTCCGGCCAGTCACAGAGCTGGAGTCCCGGCCCCGGAAGGAAGAGAGGCTGAAGATGGACGCTGCCTGCACAGGCGACATCGCTGGACATCGCAGGCTTTGTTTGCCGGTAAGTGACACATAATGGTCTACTATGCGATGCCCATTATGCTTCTACTTTGCAGGGGAATATAGAGGAAGTAAACACCATCAGGGTTTACTTCCTCTTTAAGACTAGTTACACTTAAGCTGAAATTCCACTTTATTCTGTCTGCTCTGATAGTCAGTGGTAGTGCTATTTTAAACATCCCTCACCATAAGTAGTCAGTGACTTGATATAGTGTTGTGTTAAATAGGAGTTCTGCCCCCACCCCTACAAAATTAAAAGTCAGCAGCAGCTACAAATACTGTAGCTGCTGACTTTTACTGTTAGGGAAGTTACTTGTAGAAACATAGAAACATAGAAAAGTGACGGCAGAAAAAGACTGAGTAGTCCATTGAGTCTGCCCCTTTTTTATTTTTATTTTTTTTCACATTAACCCTGTTGTCTGACTATAGATTTATGTTTATCCCAAGCCCGTTTGAAGCCATTTACTGTTGACTTGTCCATGCATTCAGCGATTCTTGAATTGGCTCTCCAGTGCAGATGCTACCATCTCGGCTACGGGAAACCAGCAGTGAAGCCTTGCGGCATCACAGCCAGTTTCCTACTGCACATGCGTGAATTGCTCTGTGAATGGCTGTGGGGGGAGGAGGAAGCCAAATTTCAAACCAGTCAAAACCTCCCAGCCCAAAAAGGTCCCAAATGTGGCAGCAGAGGGGGGCAGATAAGTGAAGCTTCCACTTTTGGGCAGAGCTCAGCTTTAAGTTTTTACAGTGACCTAGAGTGGTGGTGGTGGGGGGGTAATTAATGCCATTAGTAACGTGCAACACTCAGGGGTTAATGTGCTGCTACTGCCACTAGACACTGATGGATTTGTGACCAGTGGTAGTTAATTAACCCTTTGTGCTGCGTTAGTGCCATCAGTGTTAGTGTTAACCTGCTACATCACAAAGGGGTTAATAAGGGGTTAATAAATGCTGCCAGTGGCCACTAATGCAGCACAAAGGGTTGTTTAACTACCACTGGTCACCAATGCATCAGTGTCCATTGGCAGTAGCAGCACATTAACCCCTGAGTGCCGCACATTACTATTGGCAATAATTAACCCCCCTCCCCCCAATCCAGGTCGCTGTAAAAGCTTTGCACAGCATTATATACATTGCTATATCATCTTGAGGGCAATCTGGCAGCCTGTTCCTTTTTTTTATTTTTTGCTTACTTACATCAATGCTCTCCCTCACCTCTCCCACTAGAAGTCCTGTTGGGCGGAGCTCCCTTGTGACACATTACACTTTGTAGAACTCAGCTGCCGCCCACGATTTACATAACAATAGCGCCAGCCGTCCGCAATTTACATAACCATAGTGCCTGCCGTCTGTGATTTACATAACACTAGCGCATGTCGTCCACAATTTACATAACAATAGCGCCTGCCGCCTGCGATTTACATAACAATTGTGTACACATACAGAGCTAAACAGCATTAATGACTCACTGGCATGGGCCATCTTGAGGTAGGGGCCTGGAGCTACAGTTCCAATAGCCCCTATGTTAATCTGGCCCTGTATGCAGGCTCCATCTGTCTCAATTCCATTAAAGGGGAATTTGGGGGGGGGGGGACACATTTTTGCATCATTTTCCAAAATGTGTCCCCCTTATCCTGGCACTGTGTACGGACCTTATGCCAGCACTGCACATGGTACTGCCTTACCATGCATTGTGGTGCTGCAATGCATATGTGTTTGAGCTGCATAAATCGGGATGCCTTTCAAAATGAATGCACCTCAACGCAATATGTGTTACTGTGACATGCACATTTCTGTACCTCACTGCACTGAAAAAAGTGTGACTGATCCGTATTTGTTCTAGGGACCATTGACACCAAGACAGCAAGTAAGTGGAAATCCACATGTTTAGCATTATCCTAAGAGCAAGAGATGAGGGGAAATTTTTCGGTCATGACAAAAGTTAAATTTCCCTCACTTTGGAGATATTTCCCCTTGCTTTCTGTTGTTGTCTCCAAGATAGGGAGTAAAGGGGAGTCTAACTAGCAGGTACAAATAACAGAAAAATAACTATTTAACTATTCCTTACCACGCCCAAAGGTTTTTTTCTTTTATACAAAGTAGTACCAAAGCTGGCCATAGACTGACCAAAATTTGGTTGGTTCAACAGGAACTGGCTGAATCTTGATCTGTGTGTGGCCGTCCCTACTTAACAAAAGTTGACAGTTTGATAAACTTTTGTTAAAATGTTGGAAAATCAGCTACAATCGCTGATTGGTGAATTCAGAGAGCAGTTGGTGCTGCTCTCATGGAACAATGTCCTGGTGGGGAGAATTCCTGCACCCGCTTAGTTTGTGGCTGAATTAAAAAAAACAGTCTATAGCTAGCTTAACATAAGTAGCAAGCTCTGGCATGATATTGGATGGTCTCCTGCTGTTAATTCCACTTAGATTGAGAGAAGGAGGGCCATAACTAGAAGAAAGCTTTCGTTTGTTCATTAGAACAAAATTCTATATTTTTAATTTGTATTTATTTTTTATTTCTTTTGCTGATTTTGACCTACATGATGATGACTTCCAAAGGAGGAGTAGTGGCCATACTCTTGTAGAGAGGTACTTTATAAACAGAACACAAATACGAGATTATTTTTTGAATTTGCATTGAGTTTGGCAAGTGAGAATTACCAGGATGACATTGGCCTTTTCTCTTAGGGACGGCTGTTTGTCCAATATTCTCTCCTTGTCTTAGCACACAGACACTCATAAAACTGTCAAATAGCAAAGCTGCTGTCAGGATTATATGAAAAAAGCTAAAGGCTTTGTAAAAATATATATTTTCCTCTCCATCATCCCACAGAGAGCATTTATCATTAGCACTGGGCAAAAAAGCAAGAGAGCATTTATGAGGGTGTATAGTCAAACGGCGAGCCTACAATCCTCCAAAAAAAGTGCTCCAAAAATTATTCATGCATTATCTGAACTTTCCTTCTAAAATAAATTGTGTTTTTTTTATAATCTTAAAATGCACTGTGCTCCTAAAATAAAATGAAATAACATGAATAGAACAGCAATACAAATCCATTAAAGCTGTATTAATAATCCTAATAATTAAATGTTTACAGTTATCAAATGTCCAATCATATCCTCCAGAAGTGTTTTAAAACGTATTTATGCATTTGAAATGGATAGACTCACCAAATGCTGTGGACCACAATAATTAAAGGTCAATATGCGGCTAACAGCATCAATCCACGTAGTATGGAACGCTCCACCACACTTCCTCCTCTGATCTTTTTCACTAGGACATTAATGCAAAGAGACAAAAAATCTTCCATAGTGTAAAACCAGAAACAATCAATCAAACAATCAGAATCAAACTCACAGTGGCGTTTTATAATGGCACCACAATAATGTTCTTAATGAAATCAAATGTATTCCACCCCTATGGTATCTTCAGTGCAGCATACAATATAAAGTGCAAAAAGTGCCATCTAGTGCCACATAGGGACAAAAACCAGAAAACAAAATAATAAAGTCAATATTCTATTAAAACACCATCTAGCGCCAAATCGTTTGTAATCTAAGGAACGGAATGAATGTTCTTGTCCACAAAAATGTATTTAAAATACAATAAAATATATATATATTTTAAAATTCTTATTCTAAAGGGAATAAAAATGCAGATAGATTTTCAGACAGATATTTGAAAGGCCTAGGAACGTCATTAACTATAGTGGTTGACCGCATTTGGTAAGGCTATTCATCAGCATTTTTTTTTGAGGATACGATTGGATATTGATAACTATGGTCATTTAATTATTTGGATTATTGATACATATTAAAGGGACTTTTAATACTCAGGTTATTTAGTTAGTTTTATTTTAGGAGCACAGTGCACTTTAAAATGATAAAAAGATGCATAGTTGTCCCTAAATGGTGAAGCTAACAATTGAATATAAAAGGAGTGATATTATAAATACTTGTTTGCTAAAGGTTCTTCTTAAGGTCATGGCAGTAAACAAGTCCATGCTCCCGTATGAAGATGACTCAAATTCTAAAACCATTATTTGCTTTATATGTAAGTTAAATCTTTCACAATAAGCATGACTCAGAATACAAATGTCAGGTACCAGCTAGTGTTTTTTAAAAATAAAAAAATGTTTTTTTTTCCTGATTAGGAGACTTGGAGGTCATCACAGTATTGTGTAATACCTTCCACCTATTGTCTACTAGCCTAATAAACTGAGGGGAGACATCTGCATTCCACTAATATACATAGTACAACCCTAAATAATTGTATTACTGCCGAGTGATAAGACTCATCACAAGTAATGCATTGAAGAGCCTTCTCTTTGAAAAGCTTTTCTTTTAATGGATTTGAATAACACCTGAGGATCAAAACTTTTTAAGGAACAAATTTTTCTTGTTAATATCAATTCTTTGTTCAGGAGCTTGTAAGACATTTGGAAGAACTGGTATTTTCTACAGGGGAGGGATAGAAGGCTTTCTGATGCCTAAGACACTTTATAAATGTCATTCCATTTTATGCACATTTGTTTCATATAAAGGAAAACTATTATTTGTTTCTTTTGAGTTGTAGTTATGTGGAGGGATTTTTTGTAACATTTTCCTTTCTGGCTATGGTATATGTCTCCTGTATCATGTATCAGATATTTTTCAAGTATTTAATTTTTAGGAGAGATTTTAAGGAGCTTCTAAAACTATATCAGATAGTGCAAACTGCATCCTTGCTGAAAGAATGCTGCCAGAAAACCAGTTACAACTCAGGCTAGCCATAGGCATAATAGGTGATGGGAAGATTCTACTGAGCACACTCTTACTTTAAAATAATTGTAGAATTTCAATGCAGCAATGCATGTATGCTTGTGAACAGAGAAGCATCCCTAACTCCAGCCTTATCTTGGTAACCAATATTGTTTGTTCAAGAAATTCCACATTGGTTGGAATATTTTTTTTTCTCCCTAAAATTGGTCAGCCAGGGGATGTCTACAGACATGCAGAACAATCACAAATAGGAGATTGCCTCCCAATCTGTCATTCTCCAAAGCAGCGAATGCTCATGTTATGTTTGTAGGTAGTCTATTGGAAGAGACGGTATCACCTGAGGATGAAAAGCCAGCAACTCAGTTTTCTCACAAGGGAGCTCTGCTACGAGGTATCAGTAAAAGTATATAGACCAGCCAGTTCTTAGGTCTCGGGAATGCCTGCTAAAAATTAAAAATCTACAACTCATGATACATTAGTGTAATGGTCAATGGGAAGAATGCTCCTTACACTTGTGGTCATTGGGAATAATTACCCCTTACAGATAGCTAAAAAGATCAATGATGTCATTGGGAATTTATCTGAGAGGTAGAAATTGACCATTGCTCAAGGAACCCCTAGCAACCTCTGGAGGAACCCTAGGGTTCCACTGAACCCTGGTTGAGAAACCCTGCTATAGACCTATGAACATTTTCCTTTCAAATGTACCTAAATCCAAAAACAAATACATCAATTGTAATATAGTGCAGCTCACTAGTCAGCTGAGGTTCATCCATTAGGTTCTTTTTTCAAGACTTTTTTCCTTTGCTACTCAGTGATCTTGAGAATTACATCCTATTCCAATGCTCTCCCCTTCACTGTATCTATGAAGGGGCCCTTAGGCGGGCCATACATGGTGCAAATTTATTTCCTGCAACCACGGGTTGTCTGACTGTGCCTCTGGATATAATTTTAAGTTGTTGACCACA
Source organism: Glandirana rugosa (assembly GCA_018402905.1). Lineage (NCBI taxonomy): Eukaryota > Metazoa > Chordata > Amphibia > Anura > Ranidae > Glandirana > Glandirana rugosa. Next base: position 3,584,949 of record BLSH010109530.1, read on the forward strand.
TAACAAGTACGGATGCAGAAAAAGAAAAAATGTTCTTATCTGTATAGCTGTCCAAAAGGAGCCATTCACATTTGTGTGTTGTGGTCATTTATTGTTTTTAACCACTTGCCGACCGCCGATCGGCATCTGACGGCGGCAAAGTGTCTCGTTCCCGCAAATCGCCGTCATACGACGGCGGCTGCGGGAACGTGTATAGTGAGCACGCGCGCCGCCGGAGGCGCGCCCGCGCGCTCACTGTGTCCAGGGGGGGCCAGGGAGCGGGTGCGGCGGCTTCGATTGCCGCCGGCCACCCACGATGCCCCCCCCGGAGCGAATGAGCGGAGGTCCGTGTATGTAAACACGGACCTCCGCTCTGTGTGAGGGGGAAGGGCTGTGATCACAGCCTTCCTTTACGTGAAGGCTGTGATAACTTCCCTTCCCCAGATAGGCAGTCCCCCATACAGTTAGAACACGCCCAGGGAACATAGTTAACCCTTAGCGCGCCCCCTGCAGGTTAACCCCTTCACTGCCAATGGCATTTACACAGTAATCAGTGCATTTTTATAGCACTGATCGCTGTATAAATGGCTAAACGCCCTAAAAAGTGTCAAAACGTTCCGACATGTC
>BLSH010109530.1:3585564-3606674 GCA_018402905.1 Glandirana rugosa
CGTCACACGTCCGTGATTACGGGTAGGTAGGACGGTGGTGTGTATATATATATCAACCATTCTCCAATTCTACGTGCGTACGTTACACAATTCCTTTAGATAATTTAAAATTACCAGACGGTTGACTGATGTACCCCGTTTTTGGGTGTACTGGGAACAAATCATATTCACGCGGTGTTTCGTGACACATGTATAACACTAGGCCACACGAAATGACATGTCGTGTAATTGGTGAAGTCGGGGCCTTCCTAAAGGTCGAAATCCTGGCCTCGGGAAAAACGCTAAGCCGCGAAGCAGCGAAATTGACTGTTAACGCGCCAGCACGCTGCAACATGGGTTTACAACGTCGCACGACCGCGCAATTGTCAGTTAAAGCGACGAAGCGCCGAATCGCAAAAAGGGCTCCGGTCCTAAAGCTGGAAATCCTTCCGGGGCTGAAGTGGTTAATGTGCTGTACAGTAAAGCACACCGGATCACAATATGTACACAGTGCTTTGTGGCGCACTTATACTAAACAAGGGTCATGTGGGTTTTTGCCCCATGTAGTCAGTTGGCAGACCATTAAAATTTAATAGATTTCCTTAACACATTGCATGCGTGCATCTTAACCTCTTACCAACTATATATATATGTGTGGTGGCAGGATGGATGGGCATTAGTGCCTGCACACTGCACATATGCATCAGTGGTGGCTGAAGTTCCTGTGCTGAGAGTGCATGGCCTCGGTTTAGGATCAGGATCTAGTGGTATGGGCTTCCGATCATGTGACTACTGTGAAAACCAGTCACATATGCTAATAAAAGGTTTATCTAGTTCCACAATACGTCACATTATCGGGAAGTCTGTCCCGTCATCTGGTGTTAGGAACCAGTTAAAGTCTGGAGGGGTGGGAATGCTTACCTCACATGTGGTAAACTACCACAACAGATTGCTTAAAGTGGAAGTAAAGTCCGCTATAAAAATTTTTTAAGGCCCCCCAGGTGGGTTATGCCATAATGTGCTAGTATGCACAGCATATTAGTACATTCTGGCAGACTTACCTGCCAATGGTGTCCTTCAGCGCAGCGCTGGGGCCGATTCATAGGCCCCCAGTGCGTCCATCTTTGCCTGGTCTTCCTTCAGCCATTTGTTAGGCCATGCCGTGATGACGCCACCCCCACGCATGCCTACGGGAGTCACATTGTCGCGGCTCACATTGAACCTGATCAGGAACATAAATGTTTGCTGAGCTCCGCATGCGCGGCTCAATGAACATGACATCTGACAAGCAGAAAGATGCATTAATGGCAGCAGAGACCAATAGGGTCTCTTCTGTTATAAATGCCCTGCCTGTCAGCCACTTGTTTATACAACTACTTTACTTCCACTTTAAAGTAATTGTAAAGGCATAGTTTTTATATTTTAAAAATAATAAACATGTTATACTTAGCTGCTCTGTGCAATGGTTTTGCACAGAGTAGCCTCAATCCTACTTTTCTTGTGTAGCGGGCTCCCCGACCTCCAGAAGCCTGGTGGTAACCCCCAGAGTCAGGGAGGACTGACATTCCTCTTCAGGGTGCAGGTTACTAGGCATGGTGGGTGTAATGCAAGATGTTAAGATGGGCGCCAGTCACTTTTAAAAATGAACAAAGAGAGTTTTATTTCTCCTAACAGAAACAGGGGAGAGAGGGGTAGGGCACAAGACACCTTTAGCCAAATGCAATAGCAAATTTGCAGACTCCTTGGACAAAAATAGAACTAGGCAGACAGCAATACAGAAAACGGGCCTTTAAGCTGAATGCAGCGATCTGTATCTTGTAGCAACTGTTGTCTCCTATAACAACAACTTCCCTCACAGAATCCCACTGTAGACCCTCAAGCTTAGCTCCCGGCTACCTGCTGGACTTCTCATGCTTCACTCACAGCTACCTGCTGTATTCTTCAGGCTCAGCTCGAAGTATCCCACTGGACTACTTGCTGGATCCCTCAAGCTTCAAGCTTTACCCACCGCTACCTGCTGGGTTTCTCGGACTCACAGCTACCTGCTGTACTTATCTTCAAGCTTTACTTACAGGTACACGCTGTACTGCATGGATGTGTTCTCTCCTGAAGCTTTCCCAGCTACTTCACAGTCCCCAGGAAGAATCTTCTCTCCGTACTCCTTCAGAACTCCATACCTCTGCACCTGACTCCGGCAACAAGAGTGGTTGACCCTCTGGCAACTTCTTCCCCTATGCCTCCTGGCAGAGATCTAGCACCTCTAGGGCTGAGCCCCTTTACATGTGGCTAGGCCTCAGACTTCAGGCCTACACCTCAGGTGCTGCTCCACACTTGAAAAAGAGCCCTGATCACCTGACTCTCTCCAAATAAATGGACTATCTTAGCAGCCTCAGCGGCCAAAAAAACTCCTGCTGTTTGGCTGAGAAAGCACATTCACTCATAACCTGAATTAACTGTAATCTATCATACTAATGCCAAAGGTAACAGTGCCACCTATTGACAAAAGAAAGGGGATTACAGTTCCACTCAAGTTTAGGAGAAAATCAATTGATCAAGCTACAAATTAGCCAGGCTAGTTACCACCTAGCACATCTAAATTTAATAGTAGCCCTGTTTAAGACAAGGGTGCTACACTTGGTTCCCCGCTGACGCTCCTGCCCCCTCCCCCTTGCTGAATGCCCCAATAGCAAGCTGATTGTTATTGGGGCACTTGTGCTTGCTTGCTCCTGAGTCCCCTCTTTACTGGCTGTCATTGACAGCAGCAGGAGCCAATAACTCCCTTTACTGTGTCTCAGCCAAAGATGAGAGAGAGCCAAGAGAGCCTCATGCACATTGCTGGATTGAGATGGGGCTCAGGTAAGTTTGTAGGAAAGGCGGGGGGAGCTGCTTGCAGAAGGTTTTTTACCTTAATGCAGAGAATACATTAAGGTAAAAACTTTCTGCCTTTAGAGCCACTTTAACTACTCAATATTGGGCACTTTCACCCCCTTCCTTCCCAGACCAATTTTCATCTTTCCATGCTCTCGTACTTTGACAATTACTCAGTCATACTACACTGTACCCAAATTAAATTTTTATCATTTTGTTCACACAAATAGAGCTTTCTTTTGGTGGTATTTATTCACCACTGGGTTTTTATTTTTTGCGATACAATCAAAAAAGAGCGAACATTTTAGAAAAAAACTATATTTACAGTAGACATCCAGTCAAATCTTAGCTGTACCTAAACCTGCTCCCTCCCCTATTCTAACTACCCTGTAAAGGAAAGAGGCCTATACTCATCTAGTTTGAAGGTGCTCCGGGCCGATCACATGATCTCCACAGTGTCCGGCTTCAGTGAAGAGGAGAGATTGCGGATAATGGCTGTAATGCCTATGCAGTGACATCACCCACAGACTTACTATGGGGCATCCATTGTCGGCTGTCCCTCCTTTCCCCTGAAGCTGGCGCTGGGACCCCATCACATGACTGGACCAGAACGCCCTCCAAATAAGTTAGTAAAGACATCTTTCCTCTACAGGGTAGTTAGTATAGGGCTTATAATGGGGTTAGAGCAGGTTTAACCCTTCCGCTGCCAGGTCCATACGTCGTACAGACCTGACTGTGGGAGGTTTCACACACAATCCAGTGGCTGCCACCACCTTGATTGTGTATAAATCTGACAGGCAAACTCCTACCTGTCAGGTGAAAGCATTCGCTCACACACACCCCATGTATCAGTGCCCCCTCTCCCCCCTGCACACACTCCTTAGCCATGTGTTCCGGGGCTCTACTTGCCCATCTGCGGGCCCAGGACTGACATGGCAGGTGCCGGCGGCTGGGGGGTGACACGTGTCCGCTCTCCTACTCTTCTTGCTGTGACCCGGAAAGCGACGTCTGTGAAGGTCAAGCTCTCGGTGTCCCCAGCTAGTGTAGCCAGGAAGTGATGTCTTGCAATGTGATCTGCATTGCAAAACATTCAGTAGAGCCCAGAGGAGAGAACCGTTTCCATTTAAAAAAAAAAAATAATAATATTTTTTCTTTAAAAACACTCCTAGATGCAAACGCCGCTAAAAGCTGCTAAACGCCGCATGAAAAACACTGCAAAACGGCCGTTTTAGACGCCGGCTTCTTGCTGTAAAGAAAAAAAACGTTCAGGGGAGGTTAAAATAGCGTCCAGTGTAAATGGAGCCTTAGTAGCATTTTGGTAGCATTTAGAAGCAGTTAGGAGCATTCAGCGTTTTTTTTTTCTGCTGGAAAAATGCTCCAAGAAATTCTACAAAAACTATTTTTTTTCTGCTCCTAGACGCTGAGGCCTCATACACACGGGCATATGTTTAAAAATAAGCAAAATGTTGGGTCCGATATCAGGGAAAAATCTGAATTTTTTTTCTGCATTTTACATTGGCGTTAATGAGCATTAGTGAGCGTCGGGGTCAATAGGCATTTTTTTAAAATATTTTTCAACCTAAAAACCTTGGCGTCTAAAACGCCAGTTAAAGCTGGTATGGCGTTAGTGAGCGTTTTGCGGCATCTGCGTCAAAAACGCCAAAACGTTACAGCCTCAGAACACGCTGGCCGTGGGTTTGAGTTTCAGCTCACTAACGCCGACGCCCTCTACAGCTAAAAAACATTGGCGTTTTTATGGGGCCATTGACTAACATGGAGAGCTGCAAATAATGCCAAAAAACATTGGTGTCAAATAACTTCCGTGTGTATGAGGCCTATAGCTTAAAAACTGCTAATAGCCTAAAGTAGTGTACATGGACACATAGGATAACACTATTTAGCTTCTATGAGCAGAAAAAATGCTAATAACCAGGAGCTTTAAAAAAAAAGTGTGCATGGAGCTGAAGCCTACATGTGAATCTGTCCTTAAAGTGGTAGTAAAGTCTATTTAAAAAAAAAAAAAGCAAAAAAAAAAAGTCCCCATGTAGATTAATGTCAGAATGTGACAGTATGCATCAAACTCAAATTTTATTGCGGGCTACATCAGCATTGTGGTTGCTCTCAGTTGTTGCCAGTTGTTTTTGTAAGACTAGATGTCTAGAGCAGTGTTTTTCAACTCCAGTCCTCAAGGCACACCAATAGGTCATGTTTTCAGGATTTCCATGAGTTTGCACAGGTGATTTGATCAGTTTCACTGCCTTAGTAATTACCACAGCTGTTTCATCTGAGGGAAATCCTGAAAACATGACCTGTTGGTGTGCCTTGAGGACTGGAGTTGAAAAACACTGGTCTAGAGCACCCAAACTCCCCCTAACATCAGATGTCAAGAGCCCACCCCACCATCAGAAATCAAGTCCTCCACCATCCATTATATTACAGGGAATCCCCCTTATCTTGTGCTGCTGCTCCCAGGAAGAAGCTGGGGGCAAAGCTGGACAGCAGAAATTGTGGGGTCTGGATGAGGACCAGAGGAGGGCTGGCTTCAGCTGCCAGAGTCTGCTGAATGCTGAGACCAGGGGAGGCAGAGACAAGGGGGTGCTGGTCTGCACATAGAGGCACAGGATCTGGTGGAGAAGTCTGTCTTCCTGTCTGGTGCCGAATGCTGAGACAAGGTGAGGGTGGAGACTAAGGGGGTGCCGCAGCTGTAGGAGAGAAGAAATGTTCGGATTTGGTCCGCGGGCCTTTTGTTTGACACATGTGGTATATGGGGTACTGTTCTGCCCAACTTTCATGTAATTTTCCTGTGTTGTATTGAAGTGCATTAGGTTGTTATTATTTGTAGTACGCTGACATCTAGTGGTGGTTTTTGGCCACTACAACTTGTTTACTATTAGTAAACTGTTATTTTGGTATCATCCATTGCTTCCCTGTCCTGTTTAGTACTAGTTAGTTTAGTCCCAGCTAGACCCTCCCCACTTTTTCTATGTTCCCTTAGACAGGCCATAGATGTGATTTTCTTTCCTGCAACAGTCAGTGTTGATGGGGGAATCGTCCCTCCTGCGGAGCTATTGTGTTTTCCCACCTGTGGGGGGTTGGTACAGGGAGCCGTGCATGCCGAGAGAATACAGTGCATTTTGCTAGTGGCTATAGCATGTAAAAATCCAACATGCTGGTTGTACTTAAGTCACCTGATGGATTGACTTGGGTACAATCAGCCTGCCTCAAACCATCCTTGGCCAGCTTTAGTCAACATTAGTTCTTTACCGAGTCAGGGCTTGGGAAAGCCATGGTCTTCTTAGATGTAAAAAAAACCCCAAAAAAATGAAAAAATGTCCTTTGTTACTGCAACTAGCTGAAGTAAAGTTGCGTTGGATTTAACTTGTGTCCTATTGAAGAGTTAGGCGGCCTGTTGATGGTGCCAAGCCAGCAAGTGACCATACTGTCCTGAGAGACTGGGTCTAAGGATGTATGTCCATGCACGAAAAGGCATTTGAAACAGAACCGCCACAGTTTTTTGGTGCACTACACTAAGAATTGAGCCGATGGTCCCTGAAGTACTCTATGCAATGTTTCATTTGTAGCAATCACCTTGGGAAGACTAAAGGTGAACTTCAGTAATACCTTGGAGTACAAAGTGACTGGGTTTTTCTGTGTTGTCTACGGCTTCTGCTCTTCAGGCCTTCTTTTTGGCCACATTCCATTCTGTAGCTAGAATGGAGGAGATGAGACCAGGAAGGCTCTATTTTCAGAGTGGCCAGGAAGAGATGTAGTCACTTTTTACCCTACTATGGTGCCTGGTTTGCAAGGTAAACCTGTCTATATCATCATGCCTCGCTTTAACTAAATATATGGCCTCATATTGAGGTGGTTATACCAGGATCACGATTGAGGTTACAACTATGATCTCAGTACTTTTTTGAAGGAGGTGATTCTCTTTTATGCAAAAGTGATCCGAGTGGCTATACAGACACTGGTTCACTTTTAGAGGCAGCCCAAGGGGGTGTCATCCAACCAACAGCATCCAGTGCAGTGCACTAAGAGGAATGGAGAAAACAGACCCCCCCCCCCCCTCTTCTCTGACGTCAGAAACCGGAAGTGGCTGGGATTTGTAAATTCCGGTGATCGGTTTGTTTGTGTACAAGCTGTTACTGGCTTGTACAACATCTGATCAAACCGATCTTATTTGATTAGATGCTTGGAGACCAGAAGAGAGATCTGGGGTCTGGACCCCAAATCTCGCCATAGAGATGACTTGTCAGGGCCCATCACAAGGGATGTTGTTCATCAATTGTGATAGCAATAAAGTTGTTTAAAAAAATTAAAGTACAGTGTATAAAAAAAAGTTTTAAGTAAAAATGTTTTTTTTGTGCTCTGTTCCCCTGTGCTCATACGCAAATACAGACTCGCTCACATCGTTCCCACATGCATATGTAAACGGCGGCGGCATTAGACATATGAGGTATTGCCATGGACGTCAGAGTGAGAGCATTAATGCCAGCACCAGACCTCCTGTGTAACTCTAAACGTGTAACCTGTAAATACTTTTAAAGTGTCGCCTATGGAAAATTTAATGTAACACAGTTTGTCGCCATTCCATAGACGCGCGCAATTTTAAAGGGTGACATTTGTGGTATCTATTTACTCGTGTAATGTCATATTTTATATTTTAACAAAAAATGGGTATTCTATTGTGTATGTGTTCACTAAAATTCGTTAAAGTATAACTAAAGTCAAAACCTTTTTTTTAGTTTTGGATAGAGTGGAGATAAATTAGAACACCTGTCAGTTTTTATTCCTGTCTGTCCCCCCGTTAAGAACATTCACCCTCTCTATATGTCCTGTTTACCATTATCATTGCAAGTGAAAGTAAAAGAAAATCCAAAATTTTTGTTGGTCGCCAAAAAAATAAAAGCGGGGAAATCTTCCAATGGGGACACTAGCTCTGGTAAGCTGGGGGTCCCCAAGGAATTCCCTTAATTTGAAGGGATTTCCTTTCGCTTCTTGTTTGGCTATGGGACAGGAAGTGAAGAGTAATCTCCACAACGGGACACAGATTGTGAAAAAAAAATATGACAGGGGTAATAACCTTTCCTTGCTCTATCCAAAATGAAAAATAAAGTTTTGTCCATAGTTCTACTTCAAAGTTTTTTCTTCATAAAATTTACATTGAATTCACTGCTGTGCAAATATTGTGTGACATAAAAAATTACAACACCCCCCATTTTATTCTCCAGGGCCTCAGTTTAAAAATGTATAATCTTTGGGGATTCTAAGACATTTTCTACCAAAAGAATGCTGATTTTTACACATATGACAAAAATGTCAGAATTAGTTTGCTTTTGAAGTGGTTAAGCTACTTTAACACTTCCTACCAATTATGGAAAATGGCAACTAATTGGGATGTTTTATAGTAGACCATATAGGCTGCAAGCGCTTACCCCCACCATTATATTACAGCTCTTCAAAACACTGCATCAATCCCAGGTGTAGGTTTTGCAAACATGGATTTCTATCTCTATAGGATTAAATAGGCTTAGTGAAATGAAATAAATCGAATTCCTTACTTTTTTATGGGGAATAATTTTACGATTGGGTCACGGGATTCCAAGCAATTGTAGTTCAGATTTCTGTGGCCAACAACAATAATCTAATAAATGGACAGAAAACAGAACATGCTTGAACTGCATCATGGAAATCCCCAGATTGGATCTCAATTCAAAGAGAATAGAAAATAATTTCACCCAGCAATGAATGAACTCTTTCCCAGGTTTAGAATGGCTTTCAGATTTCCCCTTTTAAATCTTCATGGTCCATGTTATGGTCACTATTCTCTTTATGAATATAGGATTCATTTTTGTGTGTATTAAAATAGAGATATTGGCTCATGTGGGTATTATCTAAATCCCCTCTCATCATTTTGCCTGAATGGCTTTCAGGTTTCCTTTTTTAATCCATATGGTCCATGATATGATTCCTATTCTCTTTATGAATATAGGATTTTCTTTGGTGTGTATCAAAATAGAGATTTTGGCTCATATGGGTATTATCTAAATCCCTCTCATCATTTCCCTTAAGAGGTGGTAACGCACATATTCGCATATGCCTCAATATAACTTTAATGAATCAGCAGGTATCTTTGATGACACTCCTAGGATATGGGGAAAGGGGTCTGCACATAGAAGTATTGACACATCTATGACTTTGATTTATGGCTTACTGACTGTGTGCAATACCCTGTGGGTGCTTCTGTGCTGTGTCTTGACTTTTTTTGAAGGAGTGATTGTTCTATTCAATATTAAATATATTTTAACATTTGAAAAGCAATCCTGAATGAACTCTGTTTTGATGGAAACATTTGTGAAAACAGAAGTGGCCAGTGGTAGCCAGTGTGACGTTATGCGAGGAGCCATAATGGACGGGCGATACTTGTCGCCTCGCATGCGATCACTTTGAGGCAAATAGCGAGAGTCCGACCCGGTGTTACGTACCTGACGGTGGAGTCTGTCTTGTGCAGGGAACAACCGCTCTTGCGCACCCGATTCAAGGACCCCTGGTAGTGTAGACAGAGGCCCGAGAGTGCGGGATGGCACGAGGGCTGGATGGTCACAGATGTTGTAGTGAGATTCCAGCAGGTCGTGCAAACAGGAGAATGGTCGTACAAGCAGGGTTGGCAACGTGCAGGCAGAAAGGTACAGAAAGGGTTAGGCAAGCGGATCGTCAAGTTCAGGCAAAGGTTCGTTAACGGGCGGGCAGCGGAGGTACAGAGGAGTAGACAAACGGATGGTCGTGGATAGCCGGGGTCGATGCAGGTAGCGGACAACAGGTCAAAGCAAGCCGGGTAGACAGGAAACAGGTGAAATCACAGGAACAGGTAGGGAGCTGAGGCTCACAGGTCTGGAACGCTGTAGAACAAGCAGCAACTTGGTGCAAGATGTCCAGGGTTTAAATAGGCACCATTTGGCGCCGTTTCCGGCGCGTGCGCGCGCACAGGCGCGCGCACGGGAGCGCGCGAACGCGCACGGGAGCGCGCGAGCGCGCACGGAGGCGCGCGCACCACCCGGAAACGCCCAGGAACACTGGCAAAGTCCTTTTTACTGACACCCGGGTTTTGCCAGCCACCGTGGCAGAGCTGGTTCCGGCCTGGACTTTCTGGTCTTCTCAAACCCCTCTCCACCTGCATTTAATGACCAGGAAGAGAGCAGAGGAGAGCTCTATCCTGGATCTCAGAGGGAGAAAGCTGAGAGAGCTCTATGTGATAATTTGGACTCAAAGATCAAGGTTTGCACTGTGCTTATGTTTTGTGGGTGTAGGGGAAAGCCCCACACTGTATAGAGAGGAACTCAATTGTTTAGTTTAGCGCCGGGCGGCAAGGTTTTGTTTTCTGTTTTGTTATGTGTTTTGATCTTGCAAACCTGTAATAATAAACCTAGCAAGCCGCCAGATCTTAAAGAAACTGACCTCCATGCTGAATAATTTCCTCAGCATTGGGAAAAGGGCTTCTCTATGCCTCTGTGAAAGCCACTAACATAACACTGGGGTTTTTGACAAATGAAAGGATATGTAAACCCTGTCACTAAAATATAATTTAAGATGACATGTTCATAGTATTTCCAAAGTATTTTTCAAATATTTTTAAATCTACCGCACTTAAATAGCACCAGGTAGTCCTGCCAATGAAGGTCTTTGTCCAGTACTTCTTGCTATAGGATGACATCAATCTGTTCCTTTGAACTGCGTGCAGCCCCTGTCACCCTGTCACACAGGATTCTAATAGAAACTACAAGTGGCTGCTTCACACAGGCTTATGATGGAAAATACAAGTGGCCATTGTATACTGGATTCTGATGGAGACCACAAGTAGCCATTTCAAATTGGATTCTGATTGAGAATATACTATAAGCAGCCATTTCATACTGGATTGTGATTGAGAATACAAATGGCCATTGCATACTGGATTCTGATGGAGACCACAAGCAGACATTTCAAATTGGATTCTGATGGAGAATATAAGTGGCCCTTTCACACTGGATTGTGATGGAGAATACAAGTGGCCCTTTCACACTGGATTCTGATGGAGACCACACGTGGCCGCTTCACATTGGATTTTGATGGAGAATACAAGTGGCCATTCCACACTGGATTCTGATGGAGAATACAGGTGGCCTTTTCACATTGGATTCTGATGGAGAATACAAGTGCAGCACCCTCTATGTAGTGTGCTAGATGTAAATAGGTTTAGTTGTTAGTGTAGCAAAATTTATGTTTGGCTCAGGGCCAAGCCTGAGCTGGGAATCTGGGTAAGGGTTTAGTGACGCAGGGCTGGATGAGTCACCCTGACAGCTCTGCTGGTGCCTCCCCCTGTTCTCTGGAACATTGTGGAATATTCTAGACATAGTGAATGGAAGCTAGGAATGTTTATGAGGACCTCAGCCAATCCCCAGTAAAGGGCTGGCACAGGGCAGGCCACCTTATAAATAGCCATGGATTATGCCAGAAGGGGCAATTCGGGTGGAAGATGGAGATGAAGTGCTGAGGAGGCTATTGGTGACCCTTAAGGGTGTGGGGGAGGGTGACCTCGGGCTTGGTTGCTGGGAAATTCCCCCTAAAACACTTGGAGGAAACCCTTCCTGGGGGCATGGGAGCAAGGAGAGAGGACAGCGGGAGCAAATCAGCATGTCTGGGAGATCTCTTGAGAGTCAGCTGGGTGGGCTGGTGAGTGTCAGTCTGGAGGATTGAGCCGAGAAGTTAGCCTGGAGGGCTAGTGAAAGGGGCAGCTGCAGCCAGGTGGGTTGCCAGTGCCTGAAGAGGTGGTACTGGGACCAGTAGCTACAGGAGGAATGTAAGCTGGACACTGAACTTTTGCTACACAATCAAGGGGCCTTGGGTTCCTGCCTGTAATGGACTATTGCTTCCATCTGACTGAGTGTTTATCAGACATTCACAGTGTACCAGCTGGGTTTTGCAAGCAAGTGCTGGAGAAAGAAGAGGAGCTGTGTATAGAGACTGTATATAGAGACTGTAAATAGGAAGAGTTATTCTTGAGGTTTGTTCTGAAGTCAAGTGGGCATCCCATAATCTCCCATCCCTATCCGAGTTATTATCCCTCAATAAACAAAAGACAACAAAGACACAGACTGTTCTCTGACTGAAGAGTGGTGTGAAAATTTGGTGTGCCTGGCTGTGCAGGCTTTATTACGGCTCCTAAGGGGGCGCGCTAAGTCTGTTTCACACTAAATTCTGATGGAGGCTGAAAGTGGCTGCTTCACACTGGATTCTGATGGAGACTACTAGTGGCCATTTCATACTGGGTTCTGATGAAGACTACTAATGGCCATTTCACACTAGATTCTGATTAAGACTACTAGTGGCAGTTTCACACTGATAAATAGCCATTCCAACAAATATTATGTAGGCATAATCCACTGTTGTCACCATCAGGAAACTCACTTTTAGAAATGCCATGCAGCCATTGCTGGAGTGCATGCATGTATAGAGGCTTCAGGGCATCAACAGTACTTTGACACAAAGGATGAAAAAAGTGAACAACTTTATTTAACCACCTGCCGCCCATGGTATAGCCGAATGATGGCTACAGAGCGGGCCTTAATTGCAGGGAGGGCGTCAGTAGACGTCCTCGTGTGCATGAGCTGCCTGCGTACCCCCTGCGGGGCACATGCGGCACGCTTTGTGATCACCGAGTTAATGAGACTCAGCTGATCACAGATTGGAGTAAGGGGCCGATCCCTTACCACGTGATCAGCTGGCAACCAATGACAGCTGATCACGTGATGTAAACAAAAGATTGGTAATCGTTTTTTTTCCCTCACGCTGACAGCATGAGGGTAAAAAAAGCCGATCACTGGCTTCGGACAGAGGGACATCGGTCCCACAAATGGAGAGGCACTGCTGCTATGCAGTGCCCTCCAGTGCCACCTGCCAGTGCCCGCCAGTGCCACCTACAGGTACACATCAGTGGCACCTACCAGTGCCCATCAGTGCCACCTATCAATGCCCACCAGTGCCACTTATGAGTGCACATCAGTGCTGTCAACCAGTGCCCATCAGTATCTCATCATCAGTGCCACCTATCAGTGCCCCCTATCAGTGCACACCAGTGCCACCTATCAATTCCCATCAGTGCTGTATAGACCGTGCCTATCAGTGCCCATCAGTGCAGCCTATCAGTGCCCATCAGTGCTGCCTCATCAGCCCACATCAATGAAGGAGAAAAACCTGTTTTCAGAATTTTATAACAAACCATGAAACTTTTTTTTTTTTTCAAAATCTTCAGTCTTTTTTCATTTTTTTTAGCAAAAAAAAACAAAAAACGGTGGTGATTAAATACCACCAAAACAAAGCTCTATTTGTGTGAAAAAATGATAAAAATGTAATTTGTGTACAGTGTAGCATGACCGCGCAATTGTCATTCAGAGTGCAACAGTGCTGAAAGTTTGAAAATTGGCTTGGTCAGGAAGGGGGTTTAAGTGCCCAGTAAGCAAGTGGTTAAAAAAGTGACAATTGTTTATGATGCACAGTGCTGTAGTAAACTAAATGCCATTAATTTAGGATTTTCATCTACTTCGATCTGACACTCGATCTTTCAAGTATACGCAAACCGTTAGGTCAGATTGCAAGTTTTTAATACTGAATGTTGTTATGATAAATTTTCCATGTTGACAGAAAAGTCTTATCCCTTTGTGCTTCTCTTCGCATATACAGTATAATCTATTGCTTTGACAGTCACTTCACCGTTGATACAGTGATTGCACAGGTAATGAGAGATCAGTATATTGCCAGACTGCCCAAAGTTCATAACTGGATGCGCCCTTTAATGTTCGTTTATCCCAAAGGCATTATCCCACCCAATTAATGTGATAGCTCAGTTACAATTTGGATTTCAACTGTCTTCAACAATTTTGTGTTCATGTTCCTAGGGCCACTACACACACGCATCGCATTTGCGGTATCCCTATGTGGCCATTTACTGGTTTACCCAAAGGCAGCCAATTGTGTAAGCATTGCGTGTTCTGATAATCGTTGTTCCACAATAGTACCGTGATGTTAATTGTTGTTCTCTGGGCTAGCAATTTGCCATTATGTAGCTGATACCTCGCACATTGGGCATTTCCTATGGGGTAGATTTATTTCGCAGGTAACTTCTGTTTTGAACTACTAATTACACATGATAAAAGTACCACCTTTAAAAAAGACCAACAGGCTTATGCAAGTCCAACAGGAGCTGCTCCAATGTGTCAATCCTCATGAATAATCATGCCTTTTTCAGGCATTTAAACAAAAACATTTAAAAGTAGAGGTTGCCCGTTGCAAGCTTTCCCTTAAATTTTTTATAGCAAACATTGCATCTTCCTCAACACAACAACAGCTAGAAAGTATTTGGCGGAAATACCATGACTTAAATAAAAGAAGCTTCAATAAAACTATAGTTGAAAGTTATATGAAGTAGGACAGTGGAATTATGTTTCTCTGTACAATAGGTGGGGATGTTGCAGGAATTGATTAAAATATGAAGATGCTGAGCTGGATGGAAGTAAACAACCCTGTGGGTTTTGGAATACAAGATACAGAATTCAACTTCATACATTTAGCTGAAACAATCTGCATTGTGGAAATATAATACATGGGAAAGCCAAATACTATGAGAAAGATTAGCAAAAAAGCTGTTACTTTGTAGGGGGATTTAGAAACCTAGAAACATAGAAAAGTGACGGCAGAAAAAGACTGAGTAGTCCATCGAGTCTGCCCCTTTTTATTTTATTTTTTTTATTTTATTTTTTTTGGTTTTTTTTTTTCACATTAACCTTGTTGTCTGACTATAGATTTATGTTTATCCCAAGCATGTTTGAAGCCATTTACTGTTGACTGTCTCACAACCTCTGTTGGTAGTTTATTCCAATCATCAACCACCCTTTCAGTAAAATAATACTTTCTAAGATTAGTTTTGAACTTCCCTCCAGTCAGTTTGAGGTCATGTCCCCGTGTTCTTGAGTTTGATTTCATATTGAAAAAAATGCCCTCCTGAACCTTATTCACCCCCTTGATGTATTTAAAGGTATCAATCAGGTCTCCCCTCTCCCTTCTTTCCTCCAGACTGTACATTTTAAGTTCCTGAAGTCGCTCTTGATATGTTTTATCTCCCAGACCTTTCACCATTTTTGTTACCCGTCTCTGAACTCATTCTATCTTATCAATATATATATATGTAAGTGAGGTCTCCAGAACTGGACACAGTATTCTAAGTGAGGTCTCACTAAAGATCTATATAGAGGAATCAGAACCTCCTTCCTCCTGCTGGTGATCCCTTTACTGATACATCCCAGAATTCTATTTGCTTTTCCCACTGCCTGGTTACACTGTTTGCTCATTTTGCAATCATCTGAAATAAGCACCCCCAAATCTTTTTCTTCTGTAGTGCTGGCTAACACTGTACCCCCAATGCTGTACTCTCTAAGGGGGTTCTTTTTCCTTAGATGCATTATTTTACATTTAGAAATATTGAACTGCATTCTCCACTGCTTTGACCAATCTTCCAGCAATGCCAAATCATGTTCCACGTTACAGACACCTCCAGGGATATCAACCCTATTACACACCTTTGTATCATCAATAAAGAGACATACCTTGCCCAACAAACCTTTAGTTGTATCACTTACATATAGGTTAAATAGAACAGGACCCAGTACAGAGCCTTGTGGTACCCCACTAGTGACTGGTCTCTGCTCTGAGTGAACCCCATTTACAACCACACTCTGGGATCTATCCCTTAGCTTGGTGAATGAGGTGAAGCTCTGCCGACTTCCATCATCCAATAATGTGCAAGTAAAAACAACTTCATTTTTTTATTTTCCTTGCACATGGATTGAGCATTCTTTGCAAAGTGAATTTTCACCATGTTCATTAAAAGAGATGTATGTTTTTTTTTTTTAAACATTCATACTTACCTGTGTAGTGGGGGGCCCATTTAGCTGCCTGCTATTTCTGAGGTTTTGCAAAGTGGCCGCTGTAAATACTCAGGCTCTTTTAGTAGGGAGAGATTTGCCTGTCATCCCCTGGGTGAAATTTCCCCCTTGTTTTGCAGACTGAACTCAATGTAAGCTGTGTAAAGAGACACAGGAGGATCGGATTACACTGTTTCCCTGGTATGCTTCTATGTGCATAAGGAGAAACAGCAGCCAATGAAGGAGGCTTTTACAACCAGTGGGACCAGAGGGATTCCTGGGAACCACAAAGGACTCTGGAATATGAAGTCCCCTGAGAGAGCTGCCCCATTGACTTTTAAAGGCACAGAACTACAAATCCCAGAGGGCTCTGCAAAAGCAGAGGGCTGGCTAAGGACTCCATTTTGGAAGGCTGGGGAGTTCTCCATGAGGGAGAGAAGGAGACAGATATGACCTGAGAGGCTGCTGTTAACCACAGAGGGGATTCATCCAGCCACAGTTCCAGAGACGGTGATGGACATCCTATCTGGGAGGGATCCCAGAGGACATCCCCAGGCGTTCCTGAGGACATGGGTCGATCCCGTTACAAGGTGACCAGTCGGGCCGGTTGGGGAACCTATCGCTTGATTCTTTGGTCGTAGGATGGGTGAGCGGGAGCTTTGCCCATCTATAAAGACACAGTAGTAGGGCTACATTGCCATGCCAGTGCTCACATTGGTAGGGACACTCACACCCTGCTGAACAGTCACTACATTACACTTTGCCTACCAGGATACTTACAAGTACCCCTTTGTTAATGCTGCTCAACAGAACACCAAGTGCACCAACGCCAGGCTAGTCGAAGATCTTGGATATCTCCATTGTAAGGACTCTCATTGTTACTTTCCTGTTATCAGTGATTTAGTGATTTGTGGCCTATTACCTCACATGTTCACTGCCTGGGTCTGTGATTTTAGGATTTGAGGGAAACAGACTGCCTGTTGTCAAGTCAGATCAGTTCCCCTTTATGCCTGAGTGCATAGGCCACTTTACTTTTTGGGTGAAGCGTGAGTGAAGATCTACAGTGGGATACTGTGAGATGTGAGCAGAAATCTACAACGGGTTACTGTGAGTTACGTGTGTAGATGTACAGTGAAGTATTGAAGTGAAGTTTTGCTATAGGAGCGGAGTCTGCCTGCTTGCTTATTGCATTTGCCTAAGAGTGGCCTGGCCCTAAACTCTATCTCCCCCAATTCTTGTTAAGAGACAATAAATCTCTTTTTGCATTCAAATAAGTGACTGGTGCCCATCTTTCCAACTTGCATTACACCCACCATGCCCTGAATCTGGAGGTCACCACTAGGCCTCTAGAGGGCGGGGACATCGCTACATACATTTGCAGAGCACTTGAAGCACAAGTTATGTTCACACTTTTTCAATTTGTAGCAAATTTGCGTGGCAAGTCTCTAGACTAGAGCAAAGTTGCAATGGTGAGTCTACAGCAAGAGCTTTGCCAGTCACAGTGACCCCTGTGGTGGGATAACTATTTGACAACATAACTGAACCAGAACTTGCACCAGACTTGCAAAATGTTTGCAAAGAAATGGTTTAAGAGATAGGAGCATTCACTCTAAGGTCAGTGTAGGTTCCCATTGGTAACGGGGTACTTTGCAGCAGTCAATGGGCTTAGCACTTCATGGCCATTCAGTGTGACCAAACCCCCGTATTTTTGCATTTTTTGCTACATACGTTTTAGATGCTTTTAAAATAGCCTGACAGGAGTATGTATCATGTGTGCGCTGTAACTTTTATACATTTTTTGTTTGTTGGTCGTTACGAGCAGCACCATGCGTTTGGCAGGGTGTTCCCCCCAAATATCTAGTTTTGTTGGCCCTAAACTCTATCTCCCCCAATTCTTGTTAAGAGACAATAAATCTCTTTTTGCATTCAAATAAGTGACTGGTGCCCATCTTTCCAACTTGCATTACACCCACCATGCCCTGAATCTGGAGGTCACCACTAGGCCTCTAGAGGGCGGGGACATCGCTACATACATTTGCAGAGCACTTGAAGCACAAGTTATGTTCACACTTTTTCAATTTGTAGCAAATTTGCGTGGCAAGTCTCTAGACTAGAGCAAAGTTGCAATGGTGAGTCTACAGCAAGAGCTTTGCCAGTCACAGTGACCCCTGTGGTGGGATAACTATTTGACAACATAACTGAAC
This sequence comes from Glandirana rugosa, assembly GCA_018402905.1. Classification (NCBI taxonomy): domain Eukaryota; kingdom Metazoa; phylum Chordata; class Amphibia; order Anura; family Ranidae; genus Glandirana; species Glandirana rugosa. Next base: position 3,603,572 of record BLSH010109530.1, read on the forward strand.
CAGAACTTGCAGCAGACTTGCAAAATGTTTGCAAAGAAAACTGATCTGGAGTCATGCAAAGCGATCTTGCTGCAATTGTGCAACAAACTCATGAAGCCTGGCAAGTCTAGCAATAGCTTAGCAAGTCATCTTTAAACTTGCAGCTCATTTGCTTGCTATCTGGGTTCTGTCCACGTTCTACATTGCATTTGTTTTTTTGTTGGGCACCACATTGTATTGTACAATCATGGCCTCAGTTATATTAGAATGCGGGCTCTGGTGTTGGTTTTCAGTGGCTAATCTATAATGAGTAGCTTATGAGTAAGTTCCTATAGTGTTTATCTTTTCTTCTTTTTTTTGCATTGTCACATCCCTATAAATTACTTTAAAGGGGGTCCCGGGACCTCTACAGAGACAAAAAAAAAAGCCCTGTGTGTCAGTATGTGTAGGAGAGAAGTGCATAGACGCATGGAGGGTATGACATTTGTCAGTATGTACAGAGGAGGAGCACAGAGGGTATGACATGGGCCATGATGTGTGGGAGAGGTTTGCAGGCAGGGGCGTAACGATAGGGGTTGCAGGGGTTGCGATTGCAACCGGGCCCCATGCTCCAGGGGGCCCATGTGCTTCCCTTGTACACCTGGATAGGCATTTAGAGGAACCAAACTCCTCCATTTTCCTCCTAATGCAGGAGATTGGTTCCTCTATATGCTGCCCCCGCCGCCCCTCCTATCCAGTTTACTTGTCTTCTGCTGTTCCCAGGGTCCCAATGCAGGACCGTAATAAAGGGACCCGTGATGGGAGTAAAGGGCCCCAGGATCAGCGACCAGAGGGAAGGGCCCTGCCCAGGGGTCAGGGGGGGCCCTTCCTAATTTCTTGCACCCGGGCCCTGAAGGTTCTAGTTACGCCTCTGTTTGCAGGGAGTATGATAGTGATCAGTCTGTGCAGGAGAGGAGCTCTAGAAGGTATGAAAGGCACTGGGAAGTACAATGTGTGTGCTGGGAGCAGGATATGGAGGAAAAGCCAATGGGTTAGCTGGGCAAAAGATGTACCAGCTTACCTGTTCTCAAACCTTCCTCTCCAAACCAACTGCGCAGATGGCATTGCTGATGCTCATAACGGTATAGCAAAGGAAAAGTCCAGCACTGTGTCCACATAGAAGTGAAACTTTCTTTAATTCCAAACTAGATATAAAAGTGAAAGACACTGCAACACATTTGGGACTAAATTGGTGGAGAAGCTCCATGCGTAGCTTGGCAAGCCACCTCTTCTTCACCTATCCTTGCCTTGATATGCTTGGAGCTACTCCACCAGTTCAGCTCTATGCAATTCTCATTGAATAACCCGTGGGAGGCACCATCACCTTTTCTATTTATGACTTCTTATCTTCAGTTGTAGGACTGGGCATATTATCCCTCAGCAAGTGTTTTGTCATTACACATTGACTTGTGTTTACCATCTCATTATCACTTTGCTGTTTTATGTGATTCTCATGTCACCAATCATTGAGCACTACAATATACAGTATGCTTTTCAGCATGAACCTTGTTATACCAGCATGTTTGAGTTTCCAATTAGCTGGATACTGACGTGGCCCCCGGATGCGTAACCTGGCTCCAGCCTATGCTGGTTATCGAGCCCCTAAGCTAAAACTAGTTAAAGAATCCCAGACCAGAAGGGACAGGGTTAACTAGAATATCAGGAGCTGCATATAAACTATATTGCAACAAACAGGTTCACCTACCAATATACTGGCAGGTGACCACAAGACATACAGTAACACAGACTTAGCTATATTGAACTGTGCAAGTGAAATAATAACAAGGGCAGGGCAGATATACTCTGTCTGTAAAATGGATTTAGATATATACTTGGCAGTTAAAGATAAACTATTAGATCATAGGAATACTTGCAGATGTTGCGCCCTCCTAGGTAGGTGCTAGAGTGAGTGTATACAGGTTTTTTTCACTGCTTAACAGGGAGACAGCTAGGCAACCATTTATGCTGTCTGCTTAACAGAGAGCTGTGACTGATAATCTGCTCAGTGTGTTCTAATAATTCCCTTCTCCTATCCAAGTTCTACAACAGTCTGCTAATCTATTTATAGCAACCTCCCCCGACACTGACGCCGATTGGTCTTGGAGAGCTTGTCAAAAATTATCAGGCTGATAACAGAAGAACGAAGCAGGACAGAGCTACGAGACACAATGATTTCAAGAGAGATAAGAAAACTCTACAGATATATGTGCCCAGCTCAAATTTCATGAATCGGGTTTACATCCACTTTAACGAGCAGAAGAATATGTGCAGATGGCTGAGTGAAAATACCCTGTGACTGGCTATGAATTAATCCGTGGGAGACCCAGGCACCATTATCCAAGTGGCTCCTGCAGGGGTAGACTTTCTCTCTCCAATTCCTCCTTCCAGGGTTTCAATGCCAACAGCTCAGGGACAGGAAGTGTATACATAATATATTTACAGGCATTTACAAATTCAGACAGTAGTGGGCAACAGATCCCTATAGGTTTTAGCATACAGTACATTGCAACAATGCACAAAAGTGTGATTTGGAGCTTAAAGCCCAAAAGTGGAACTTCCGCTTATTTGCTTCCCCACCGCCACATATGGCACCTCGACAGGTCCCGTCCCTCTTCCCCACTTCTGGAGACAGGGCCTCGGCATCATCTCTTGGAAGTTCGGCCCCCCTCCTCCTTCCTCCACTGCCTGGCCAATTAGAAAGTGCAGCGCTCTTCACACATGCACAGTAGGGAGCTGTCCGTGAAGCCGAAAAGGCTTCATTGCCGGTTTCCCCTAGTGGTGATGGCGGCGGCAACACCCGACGGCCGATCCGAGATTGGCTGGGATGTCTACATCGCGGGCTCCCTGGACAGGTAAGTGTCCATATATTTAAAAGTTAGCAGCTACAGTATTTGTAGCTGCTGACTTTTTAAAAAAAAAATTTCAAAGGCGGAATTCCGCTTTAATGCGGGACCTCACCTAAAAAGAAAAGTTCTGGTTATCCTCCTCTCCACCCCCCCAACCATATTTGAAACTTTTTTCTTTTTTAGGGTGCGGGTGCCTAGTTTTAACATGTACCCTCTCCCAGTTCTGGTCAGCTCACCTA
>BLSH010109530.1:3606684-3625411 GCA_018402905.1 Glandirana rugosa
TTACCCCCCCCCCCCCCCCAACCATATTTGAAAGTTTTTTCTTTTTTAGGGTGCGGGTGCCTAGTTTTAACATGTACCCTCTCCCAGTTCTGGTCAGCTCACCTAGGCAAACCGAGCAGAAGTTCTCCCCCCCTCTCTACCCGCAACCTCCTGGGACATGTTACATTTCCCAAGTGGCTGCGGGTCCACTTAGAAAGCACAGTGCGACTGGTGAGCTGTCTGTGAAGCCACAGGAAGTCACAGCTTACTTCCCACACTCAAGATGGCAGTGCTGGGGACCCGAAGACCGGTGAACAACCAGCCTGGGTAAGGACATCGCTGGATACCTGGACTGGTAAGTGCATGTTTATTTTAAAGTCAGCAGTGACCGTATTTATAGCTGCTGACTTTTATTTATTTTTTCCAGACTGAGGATCCTTCTGAAAGGTTAACTCCACTTTCATGGGGAAAAAAATAGCAAATAAAGAAAAATAATATAGCGTGTACAATTGCGATACAAGTCATATTGTAATTGAATGTTATTAAAAATTACCTTTCCTTTTCAATCTGCAGCCGCTGTAATTTTCTGAGAATGCAGTGAAATATGGCTACCTGGAGTTGTTCTGTACACAGAGTGTGTACTGTCCACTCCCCAGAAACCTTATTTCGCGCTTGTGTGATTGGCTCACCAATTTTCCCAGAAATCTCCCTAAGATACTATTCAGATTTCAGGCATCCCCTGCAACAAAAATGTAATTTTTTGAGAGATACTTTCAATAGGAACACGTCTAAAGGGATTTCCTCATTAGTGCTCAGCAGCTGCACACCTGGCAGTTAATTATGAAACCACTTCCATAGACAATACTGTACAGATGTGGTGGTGTTCTGTACCTCAATAATTGCTGATAAAGCAATTTAGGTTGAACTCTACCTTCAAACCTTGGGGTACAAGTGTTCTCCATTTGGATTCTCTTTGGCTAAGGACTTTAATTTGTGATTGCCTCTCCATGTTTTATTACACCTTTCTATGCCCCAAAATCGTAGATGTGCTGGATTTTTATTATGGACTTGTGCAAAGTGTCTAGATACACTGTGTTTCGGAAAACTCTTTTTAATATTTTGTATATGTTCCTTTATTCTTGTCTTCAATGCTCTTTTTGTTCTCCCAACATACTGTAGCTTGCAGGTGCATTCAAAGCAAAGCAAAGCCAAGGTGTAAACAGGACTGTAAGCTAACCATTTTATTTAGTGACATGCGCTTTGGCGTTAACAGAGCTTTAACAAGGTATATTTCACAACGTTACCACTGGCTTCCTCCAGAGGTATATTTTGCAATGTTACCACTAGCTTCCTCCAGAGGTATATTATACAAAGTTACCACTAGCTTCCTCTGGAGGTATATTTTACAATGTTACCAATAGCTTCCTCCAGAGGTATATTATACAATGTTACCACTAGCTTCCTCTAGAGGTATATTTTACAATGTAACCACTAGCTTCCTCCTGAGGTATATTTTGCAATGTTACCTCTAGCTTCCTCCAGAGGTATATTTTGCAATGTTACCACTAGCTTCCTCCAGAGGTATATTCTACAATGTTACCACTAGCTTCCTCCAGAGGTATATTTTACAATGTTACCACTAGCTTCCTCTAGAGCAGTGGTTCTCAACTCCGGTCCTCGGGACCCACCAACAGGCCAGATTTTAAGTATTACCTTGGGGAGATGCAGACTAGAACACTGCAATCACTGAGCAGCAAATTATATCACCTGTGATGTATTTCAGTTATCCTGCAAACCTGGCCTGTTGGGGGGGTCCCGAGGACCGGAGTTGAGAACCACTGCTCTAGAGGTATATTTTACAATGTTACCACTGGCTTCCTCCAGAGGTATATTTTGCAATGTTACCACTAGCTTCCTCCAGAGGTATATTATACAATGTTACCACTAGCTTCCTCTAGAGGTATATTTTACAATGTTACCACTAGCTTCCTCTGGAGGTATATTTTACAATGTTACCAATAGCTTCCTCCAGAGGTATATTTTGCAATGTTACCACTAGCTTCCTCCAGAGGTATATTCTACAATGTTACCACTAGCTTCTTCCAGAGGTATATTTTACAATGTTACCACTAGCTTCCTCCAGAGGTATATTTTACAATGTTACCACTAGCTTCCTCCAGAAGTATATTTTACAATGTTACCACTGGCTTCCTCCAGAGGTATATTTTGCTCAGCAGACTCCTGACTCAAGGAGCTTCTCCCCCAGATCCAGGGCTGTTGATCCCACTTTTCACAGAGAATGCCACTAATGGTGACATCTGCTGTAAAGGGGGACTCTGATGGTGGCATCTAATGTAAAGTAGGACTCTGGTGGGGACATCTAATGTAAAGGAGGACTCTGATGAGGACATCTAATGTAAAGGGGGATACTGATGGGGACATCTAATGTAAAGGGGGGCTCTGATGGTGACACCTGATGTAAAGAAGGACTCTCATGGGGACATCTGATGTAAAGGAGGACTCTGATGGGACATCTAATGTAAAAGGGGGCTCTGATGGCAGGGCCGGATTAAGAGCATAATTGGCCTGGTGCTGAGGATTTTGGTGGGCCTTTTTTGGGAATAAATAAAATGAAAACACAAAGATTATTTGTTAAAATATATAATTAAATAGAGATGGGGTAAGGGTGGGTGAGAGAAGGGGGCTGAAAGAGAGGGGGTGAGAGAGAGGAGGTTAAGGGACGGGGAAGAGAGAGGGTGCCCCTGGGTAGTAATGTGGCTCTAGTAGCGTGCCATGGCAAACTGTGGGTGGGTCCACAATGGGGTAAGCCTGGGAGGGGCTTAAAGGGGCAAAGTTAAACAAAACAAAGTACATCTTGCACTCAGTATATAAAATATACTGAAATTGCCATCCTGCAAGCCAGAGTCTCAGGGACATATGCAAACCTCAGCACAATCCTTATTTTAAAAATGAAACACTGCCATTACTTATGATTTTATGTACACTGAAAATAAAGGGCTAACACTCCAAACTGTAATCCTTTCTCTGTTACCTCTGGACATCCCCTTCTCCCATCTGCTCACCTTTGCAGGACAGACTGATGGCAGGCTCAGTGACAGTGGCAGGCAGGGTATGTTTACATCCCCAATGTTGGCAGCATTCAGCAGTGGTAGCGCAGGGTGGGGGAGATGGATAGGAGGGAAGTTCTGCAAAAGGTAAAAGATGAATAAACTGGAGGTAGCATAAGGAGTAAGAGAAGTTTGCATTCGGAGGTGCTGTGATCTGTAAAATAAAGTAGTTGGTAGAGAGGCACAGTGACTAGTGAGAGGTGGGTGGGAGATGCTGTAACTGTGTAGAGAAGGCGATTTGTTATGGGGGGGTTATGGGGGCAGGGAGTCACTGACTAGGAGAGGGGGTGGACTGTAATGAGAATGGGGTTGGAGGGAGGTGTTGTGATTATGAGACCTTGTCAATGTTACCACTAGCTTCCTCCAGAGGTATATTTTACAATTTTACCACTAGCTTCCTCCAGAGGTATATTTTACAATGTTACCACTAGGTTCCTCTAGAGATATATTTTACAATGTTACCATTAGCTTCCTCCAGTAGTATACTCTACAATGTTACCACTAGCTTCCTCCAGAGGTATATTTTACAATGTTACCGCTAGCTTCCTCCAGAGATATATTCTACAACATTACCACTAGCTTCCTCCAGAGGCATATTTTACAATGTTACCACTAGCTTCCTCCAAAGGTATATTTTGCAATGTTACCCTAGCTTCCTCTAGAGGTATATTTTGCAATGTTACCACTAGCTTCCTCTAGAGGTATATTTTACAATGTTACCACTAGCTTCCTCCAGAGGTATATTTTACAATGTTACCACTAGCTTCCTCCAGAGGTATATTTTGTAATGTTACCACTAGCTTCCTCCAGAGGTATATTTTACAATGTTACCACTAGCTTCCTCCAGAGGTATATTTTGCAATGTTGCAACTAGCTTCCTCTAGAGGTATATTTTGCTCAACAGACTCCTGATTCAAGGAGCTCCTCCTCCAGATCCACGGCTGTTGATCCCACCTTTCACAGAGAATGCCAACAAATCCACTACCCTCTCCTGCAGTAATTAGTGCTTCTGGTCAGCCTGGACCAGTGGTAGAGCTTGCTGTTGTCCCACCTGCTGTGATATCACTACCTGCACTATGGCGAAAGTTCGGGAAAGGGTTCAGTGGGTGTGTGTAGCGGTTTCATTTCTGGAGAGCCAGTGACACTGTGCTGCCAGCTGTCTAAAATGATGTCACAGCTGCTGTCAGTACACCTTTGTCATGGAGCCTGCTATCAGTAGACATCATTAACGAAATGTCTTTGGACACATTGTTCTCCTCCTTCTACAATGAAGCAGCACAGTGCAGGGACTGATATTGCAGCAGGCAGCCTGCAGTAGTCATGGGTCCCCTCAGTTCATTGCCCTGTGGCTCCCCTCTGCTTTGGTTAGCTATGGTGTATATATAGCTATGGTTGGTTGGGGGGGGGGTTGTTAAAGCTGACCATACATGGATTGAAATTTGGCCAATTCAGCAGGGACTGGACAAATTTTGATTCATGTACACTGTGCAGGCTAGCTTGCTGTACACAAATTGATCTATCGATCATATTGTGTGCAACCAGCCTGCCGGGAGGCTCCTCGCAAGCATAATATAAAAGCACAGCAGGAGTGATTGTGTGAACGGGGGTATCAGCTCTTTTTTTTCCTGACACCAGCACGACAGCATATATATGCATGGGCTGGCTCTGCCCCAAACCCAGTTCCAGGATCTGGTTACACTATAAAGCCATTCAACTCCCATCATGCAGCATTCTCCTTTTTTTCTCAATGCTCAGCCGGTTACTCTAACACAGCAAGCAATATTTTTTTTCCCGTCACCGTGCCGGATTCATCTGGCCAAACCGCGCAGGTTCAGCCTCTCCTGCAAGCGATGCTCTCCGCTGTACAGGGGGTGAATCTTCCTAGATTGGTAAGGGCCTCCCCCTCATATTCAGGAATTGGGGGCGGGTAGTAGGCGGCTGGTCACAGGGAGAGTCATCAAGCTTAGGCCAGAGCAGAGCCATCCAGATATAGAGGCCACGCGAGCCTTGCAAGGAATGGACCTGTATGAGCTCAGAATGGCCGGGAACATCCGGCAACAGGGCACTGCCCTTCCCCAAGATGGCGTCTTGCTGTCTTTCGGTGGTAGGGAGGACGAGTGACCATCACTAAGATGGCGCTCGGAGGACTTCCAGCTGGCATGAGGTGGGGCAAGATGGCGTCAGGGGCACTTCTGGTCCACGGTATTCGGTGTTCTGGGAGCAGAACGGTGCCCCACAGAAGACCGGTAGTTGAAGGGGGGGAGGGAGTAACCCCACCCCCTCCTCTCACCCAGTCAGGCTTAGTCAGCAATATACCAGGTGCAGGTAGGGCCAGGTGCGCACACAGCAAGCAGTCATCACAGAGTGACAGGTAAGTGAAGAGCATATGTGAGCTGTTGTATGGTAGGCCCAAGGTACTAACATACATCCCCCCACAGCAGGACCTGTCGGCTCCAAGCAAGACAGCAACAGCAGACAGGTAAGAGCGGTTACTAGAGGGGTTTATGTATTCTAACATACATGGGTCTAAAATACTGTCATTTATAGTCCTCAGATCTAGGATTAGCTCTCCCAGGGACCAGCCATGTAGTCTAAGGTGAGGGTCAGGTAGGTATATGGTATGTATGGAGCTACAAAAAAAGGGCGCATAGCTAACAGACTGTTATCTGTTTAGCCCTTAACAGCAGCAACGTCCTTCCAGAAATAAGGATACGCAATGACCCGGGCTCAAGCCCTGAGAGGACTCAAAGGTTCGCCAATATGGCCGACACAGAGTGTAGCCAACAAGACAGGAAGACTCCCAGAGGGAGGACTTATGCATGGGTTGTGGCCAAGAGGCAATGCCAGGAAAGATGCTCTGCAAAGCATGCCCCATGGAGGTAGCGGTAGATAAAGAGGCAGAGAGGGCGGACATAGCCCGCATAATTAAACAGACTGTCAAGGAGTCATTACAAGATCTATCCGCCAGCACGAGTGCAGTAATACCTACCTTGAGCCCACCCCCCGCAAGGGGACCAACCACAACAGGACCACCATCAGGGTCTAGTTCAGAAGAGGAGTCAGTGGCAGAGGAGGATCTTTCTCTCGGATTCGACTTTGCCCTGGCCTAGCCACTGCTAAGGGCAGTCAGGGAAGCCCTAGAATAGGAAGAGGAGATAGTCCAACCGCCCAAAACCAGAAAGTACTACCCACAGCTAAAGAAGACGGTGCTGTCCTTCCCCCTTATAGAAGAGTTGAAAGAGCTCATATTAGATGAGTGGAAGAAGGTGGATAAAAAGGTATCCCTTACTAACAGATTTAGCAAGAAGTACCATTTTAAGGAGGAGGAGGTGCGCTCACTGGAGGTACCTCCGCTAGTAGACGTAGCAGTCATGAGGCTTGCCAGGATGCCCTTGATTGAAATAGAAATGCAGAAATGAAAAGAGTCTATATGGCAGCAGGGAATGCATGCAGGCCAGTCCTAGCACTAACATCAGTAGCCAGAGCCATCAGAACATGGGTAGAGAAGGCGTAGATAGAGCTGCACACAGGGACAGACAGCCGTACAATGCTAAAGCTGCTCACAGACATCAAGCATGCGGGTGACTTCATAGGAAAAGCCACAATTGACTCCCTGCGCTGTTCAGCGAGAAATATGCTGTATACAGTGATGGCAAGGAGAGCTCTAGGGCTCAAGCCGTGGACAGCGGATGCATCCTCAAAGTCAAATTGGTGTCGCATTCCGTTTGACGGGTCAGTGATATTCAGAAATAAACTAGACTCAGCAATATCGAAGGTGATGGGAGGCAAATCGGGGATGCTCCCGCAAGATGTGAAGACAAGGCAGAGACGCGGCATGGAAAGAAGGCAGTACGTGAATAAGATTAGAGAATTCAGACCCTATAGACCAGTAAGGGACTACAGGAGAGGCTGGAAATCCTCTCAGGTAACCATGGTACGAATGGCAAAGTCAAAACCAACACCCACTCAGCAACAGAAGCCCTTTTGAGGGTGTCTCCGTCCAGACAGGGGCAGAAGGGGCCAGGCTACGAAGCTTTGCCCAAGTCTGAACGGAACAGATCAAAGATTCATGGGTCTGCAATGTAGTTCGTGTGGGGCACCGATGGAAATTCTCTGTGACCCAGCGACTACCCCATTTCACACCTACTTGGCTACCACAATGCCAGCAAAAGAGGCAGATATTGTGCGAATGCATACAGACACTATTGCAGAAGGGCGCCATAAAATCAGTACCATCAGGAGAAAGAGGCCAAGGCTTCTATTCACCGCTCTTCTTAATAAAGAAAAAAAACAGGCGACTTAAGGCCTCTACTAGACCTGAGAGAACTGAACAAGAAAATGTTTGGTACGGAGCTTTCGGATGGAATTTCTGCAGTCAGTCACTCAAGCGTTTAACCGGGACTACTGGATGTTGTCCTTAGACCTGAAGGACGCGTACTTGCATATCCTGATAGACCCTCAATTCCACAAATATCTGAGCCTTGCAGTAGGGAACCAACATTTACAATTTGTATGCTTACCATTTGGTCTCTCCACGTCGCCACGGACATTCTCCAAGATCCTGCTGCCTGTAATCACTATCCTATGCAAACCTTTTACTACCTGGATGACATCCCGCTGGTAACAGAGAGTGCACAAATTCTTCTAGAACATTGAAGCGTATTAGTACAGACACTGGAGAGATTTGGATGGATCATCAACTGGCAGAAGAGCCAACCAGAACCCTCACAGAGACTATTGTTTCTAGGGGCAATCTTAGATACTGTCAAAAATACAGTGGAGCTACCCCCACAGAGGGCAGCAGCACTAATCGAGAGAGGGAGGACCCATCTCCTGGCCTCCACCTGCCTCAGCCTGCTACTGTGGTCACTAGCAATAGAACCACCAATCTTATTACCAGAGATACCGACACTTCTTAGTCAGGGACAGGTGCTACATGCAGACCCTGGCAAGCTCCACTTAGCTGCCTGTAGGTTGAAGGGCGGAGACTAAGGGAAGTCGGATGTACAACATCAGTGGTCGAAAAATATGCTGAAAGCAAGAGCCCCTGCAACCAATGTAACCTATTCCAGAGTGTGGGAAAAATTTCTAGCCTTTGCAAGTTCGCAAGACTTTGACCCGAAGTCTCCATTGGAGTACCAGATACTGAATTTTCCACAGACAGGACTAGAGAAGGGTTTGCGTGTAAACACGCTCCGAGTACAGGTGTCAGCACTATCCTCACTGACGGGAGTCACCTTAGTGAAGCAATTTTTAAAGGCATGTGCCAGAATTCATCCTCCAAGACGGTCATATGTCCCTCCCTGGGACTTACAAGTGCTACTAGACACACTAGCTCAATCCTCAACCTCCCTTCTCGAGAGACCAAGCATCATCTATTTGGAACACAATGTTGAAAGCAGTATTCCTCACAGCTATTACCTATGGGAGGAGGGTATCAGACATCCACGCGCTAGGCTACAAGCCACCTTACTGTTGCCACTTTCCCGACAGAGTAGTGTTAAGAACGCTGCCGCACCATCGCCCTAAGGTCAATACAGCATTTCACCAGGGTCAAGACATAGTACTTCCATCCCTACAGAGTGGTACTATAGCAGCTCCCGACGAGCTGGATGTTGGAGTCACCCTAAAGACTTATGTAGAAATGACATCCCCTTTCAGGAAAGTGGAGAACGTATTCTTGATTCCAGGAGGAAGCAGGAAAGGGCTAGCAGCCTCCCTTAGGACATTGGCTACATGGCTGGTAAAGGTAATCCGGAGAGTGTACTACACCAAGAATCTAGAGCAACAGAGAGAGCTATAGGCCCACTCCACTAGGAGTATGGCAGCCTCGAGTCGTGGGCAGAATTCAAAGGGATTTCGCCAGAGATAATATGTAGGGCTGCGACATGGTCTACGTTCAATACATTTTTAAACCACTATAAGGTGGATCCAGTGGCCTTAACTACAGTGCAGTTCAGCCACTCTGTACTAGACAGATCCATTCACTAAGTAAAAACACTACAGCATTACCCACCCTTGTCTTTTGGTGATTGCTAAGTCCCATGCGTATATGCTGTCGTGCTGGGGTCAGGTAAATGGAAAAGTGTATACTTACCTGGCAGTAATTTTACTTTCCTGACACTAAAGCACGACAGCATAGGTCCCTCCCTAGGAGCTTTCCATTGATGACAACTGTAGAGTATACTGCATAATGGGAGGTGAATAGCTTTATAGTGTAACCGGATCCTGGAACTGGGCTTGGGGGCGGAGCCAGCCCGTGGTATATGCTGTCATGCTTTAGCAACAGGAAAGGAAAATTACCGTCAGGTAAGTATACAATTTTCAGTTTTCATTCAACACTCTTTGTTGAATGAAAAAAAAAAAAAGAGTAATGTCTGGCCTGCCTTACACTCGCTATAAAGATAATCAATTCATTGGCAAGGAGGAACTTTGTCTTTGACACAGCTGCAAGCACATGGGGTCTGTTCACACCAGTGGGCATGCGTTATTTGATGCGTGCCCTCTATTGTGCGCAATTGGTAAAATTTGCATTGCCTAAGTTTTCCTTTTTTAAATCTAGTCAAAAGTAATGAAAGACATTTCATTGCACTTTATGTGCTATCGTGACGTGCGTTGTGCCGCAATAAAAATGTAGACATGCTGCATTTTTACACACCACAGCTCATGCATGGTGTGAACAGAAGACATACAGAGTGATTGTTTTCTCTCTGTACGTATGGTGATTCTGCATCCTTCTTTCTAAAGGTAAAAAAATATATATGTACAAAGCTTACTAATATAGTAAGGGAGGAATGGTCTTAAAATTTGCTGGAAGATGTTCAGATGTCATGATATTTATTTTCTTCTATCTTTACTATGGTGATCATTCATTCTTGCTGCTGTCACCTTTTCAGCTAGATTAGAAGATGTTTGCACAAAACACATAATTTACTTTGCAGTGTGGGAAAGTAACAACAATCAGCATTTATGGCTCACCATCATGTACTGTAGAATGCTCTTGCTCATAGAACAGATAGATCTGTTGATTGCATGAGAAGTAGACTGGGCACCGCATCCTCTACCATCACTCCTGGGGCGTCGCTTTGCTTGTGCTGGCTGTTCTCCTCACATGCACTGCTGAGATACAGGGGGCGGAGCTAATGTAATTTACAGATGGTACCCTCGGTCAATCAGAGTGTGTGGATCCTACGCCTCACTCCCTCCACCAGCAAAAGACAATCATGAGTGCCCAGCAAGTGAGACTGTCACTGTAGGGACGGGAGGAAATGGGCGTTTTGTGAAAGCTGTGGGAAAGGAACAAAAGTCAGCCTCTATGTTGTGCTACATTACACTGTGTGATTTTCATAACGATAGCGCCTGCGATTTACATAACTGTAGCGCCTGCCGCCAACCCGCGTTTTACATAACAATAGCGTCTGCCACCCGCAATTTACATAACATAAACACCATTAATGACTCACTGATATGGGCCTATCTAGAGGGAGGGGCATGGAGCTACAGCTACAATAGCCCCTATGTTAATCCGGCCCTGCTTGGGTATTCTGATGGGCTGGTGACAGGTACTCGGATACTTTGGTGGGCTGGTGACAGGTATTCCGGTACACTGATGGGCTGGTGACAGATACTCGGGTACTCTGATGGGCTGGTGACAGGTACTCGGGTACTCTGATGGGCTGGTGACAGGTGCTCGGGTACTTTGATGGGAAGGTGACAGGTACTCGGGTACTTTGATGGGCAGGTGACAGGTACTTTGATGGGCTGTGACAGGTACTTTGATGGGTTGGTGACAGGTACTTTGATGGGGTGGTGACAGGTCCTCTTTATTACTGCGATGGGATCAGTGTGCTTGGTGTGTACACTAAGCGGTAATGAGCTGTTACTGCAATCTCCTTTTCACACACGATCGGTGTGGTAGAGGGAGAACCCGTTAAAAGCTCGTTGCCGCGGTTTGTTTACATCATGTGACCGGCTGTGATTGGACGCAGCTGGTCACGTGGTAAAGAGCCAGATTTTTTGGTAGCGGGTGCCACTCAGCTGCCCACTGCCCCACACCTCCTGCTGGCCCTCCTTTTCCTCTTTACTATAGAGAAGTGATGGCGAACCTTGGCCCCCCAGATGTTTTGCAACTACATTTCCCATGATGCTCAACTATACTGCAGAATGCATGAACGCACCACAGCTGTGGGGAGCTGGGTCAATGTCATTGAGGACAAATTACCCCCATTAATGTCAAAGACCAAATCCACCTCCTAACTGGCTAAAGCCAATAATCTCCATAATGAAGATTTTGAAAATCCTCTAAGGCTAAATAATGTGAGAATCGTGGGGCTCCCGGAGCGGGTTGAGAGTGGGGATCCAACCGATTTTGTTGAACAATGGCTGCTCACTTTATTTGGCAAGGATGCTTTTACACCACTAGTCGCGGTTGAAAGGGCCCACAGGACTCTGACCCACCTGCTCCACCCAGGTCTCCCTCCACGGCCTTTCCTAGGCAGAATCCTAAACTATTGGGATCGTAAAATTATACTTCACCTTGCAAGAGAGAGAAGAGACATATGCTAAAATGGGGACAAAATCTCCTCTTATCCTGATTATTCAGCTGAAGTTCAACGTCAGCACTCCACATTCTTTGAGGTTAAGAAGCGGCTCCAGCATCTCCAACTTACCTATGCAATGTTGTACCCATATACAAACAAAAAGGAAGCGGAACAGCTCCAGGTGTAGAGACTCAAAGTGATCACTGTTCAGCGGTGCAGGTCTGCAGTCCGTCATCCAGATAACTGATCAAAAGAAAGAAGGTGACCGCACTCATGTTGCAGTGAAAAAACGAATAGATGAATTTATTGTGAAATAACAGACATCCAAAGGCTGACAATAGCACGGCCAAGACAACAAGGTTAACGCGTTTCACAGGAACAAACCTGCTTAATCATAACCCTGGTTATGATTAACATGACAGACGCAGCCCTTCATTAGACAAGTGGGGTTTATGCTCATATCACTAAGAGTAGACTAGGCAAAATAAAACAAAAGCATAGGTTGGCCCCTCCCAGGGGGCCGACCTCACCCTAGCATATAACCCCCTGCTAGACAATAGCATATCAGTTTTTATTGCCTAGTGCAAGGAGTTAGACCTGGTTCCCTATGGGATCTGCGTTCTTCTGAGGTTTTCTCTGATGAAGACTGCTATCAAGAAGCCGGCTGGTGGTATAGAGGATATCTAGAATCCAAAAACTTTCCCCAGTCCGGCCAACGTCTGTGTGAGCTACCCTTAGCCTTGGCGAGGACACGCCGCTGCCAGTGGCTGATCCCACTTGTGCCCAGTGACTGGTTTGTTCCTGTCTAGTGGCCTGGCCAGCAGCATCCCTCTCCATGGGGAGGAAAGTCTGCTCCGGGTGGCTACCCGCTGCGCCCGTCGGATCGGTGAGTGGACCCCTCTTCCGTCCTAGGGGCGCGGAGAGGGGCACCTGGGCAGCTTCTGAGGTAGCCGGCCAGTGGGGGCTTATTAGTGGGGACGCATCTGGGGTTGTAATCTCCCGTTCCCCCCTCCCTCCCACGGACCACATTCCGCACTGACCGTTTTGAGCACTGTATTCAGACGATTCACCGCCATTTCGTGGTGGATCACCGTTTGTTCGCCGCCATTTTGCCGTAGCTCGGCATGTTTTGATGGCAGCGGCCATTTTTCTGTAGCCCATGCGGTTTTTAGCCTGTCCTCTGGCGGTCCCCAGTGGCTTTTCTCGGTATTACAGGGAAGTGATAAAAACGGCAGAGGCACTTCCATTTTCGCTTGGACAGCGTGGCTGACAGACGCGGCGGTGCAGGCTCTTGAAGTGGAGTGTTTTTTCATTGCTCATTCCGGTCACAGTGCTGAGGCATCAAAAAAACAGCAAGTATAGCTGGCTCTCCCTGGGTGCTGGTAACGGTGGGTGCAATCCTTCCGGGTCTCCCTGGCTGATTGGTGGGGTAGAGGTGGTGGTCACACAGTGGGGGTGCCGGAAGTCTGGGATGTCAGATGCCGGCAGTGCTATGGCAGGGGTACCTGCGGAGCAACAATCCACGCCGGGGTCCCTGGTGTCCTTGGAACAGCTGAGGGCAGTATTTGGTGAATTCTTTCCCCGGGCGGGGGACCCGACTCCGGGGGACCCCAAAAAATGCCCGCCCCCCATCATTCTTCGAGGGAGGATTCGGAACCAGAGAGCGCCTCGGTGGTCATGGGAACCCCCGTGGAGCTATCAGAGGGTGAACTGATACCCTCAGATGGTGAAGATGATCAGGGGGCTTCATCTTTGCGCAACAAAGCGATAGTGGCTGCCCTGATCACTGATATTCGCGAGTCCATGCGGCTTGACCAAGCAGGGGAGTCGCATGAGTCCGCATATATGTGTGGGTCGCTTAAGCCCCCTAGGTCACCCAGGGCCTACCCTTATGATCAGGTTTTTGAACAGGCGGTGTTCAAGGAATGGCTGCGGCCGCAAAATTCCTTTGCTTTACCCAAAAGCTTTGCTGTTCGCTACCCCTTTGAGGATAGTTTTACTAAGAGATGGGCTTCCCCAGCAGTGGACCCACCGGTGGCCTGTTTTAATAAGACAATGACCATTCCCTTGTAGGGGTCTCCGTCTTTTAAAGAGGCGGCTGATCGCCGCACGAAGGCAGTGTCTAAGGCACTGTTCTTGTTGGCTGGGTCAGCCATGCGGCCAGCTCTGGCGGCTGCTATGGCGGCGCAATCGCTTTTCGAGTGTGCTACCACATTACACTCCAGTTTGACTTGTGAGTGTGCGCAGGCTGAGGTGCAACGGGCACAACACTTGGAAGATGGTCTCCGCTACCTATGTGATACTGCATTGGACCTACTTCCCATACTGTCAAAAATGTCTGTTTTTGCAATTGTTATCAGGCGGGTTCTGTGGCTCCGCTCTTGCTCAGGCGACCAGGTGTCGAAGAAAGCTCTTACGGATCTTCCCTTTCAGGGAGGGCGTCTGTTTGGCCCACAGTTGGATGAAATCATTAAGGATTTCACGGGAGGAAATTTCGCCGTAGGCAGAGCCCTGTTTCTTCAGGCCAGAAGAAGTTTTTTCGTGCGCCCGGCTCAGCGGGTAAGGGCTTCAAGTCCGGTAAGGCTTCCGCTGGGCCCAGTAAAAGGCCCTGGCAACGTAAGTCTGAAAAAACGAAGGATAAGTCAGCCTCCGCATGATGGGTTGCCCCCGCCCGACTCTCGGGTGGGGGGCCGGTTGCTGGGGTTCGCAGACAGATGGACTGCCCGCATCACCGATCGGTGGGTGCTGGAGGTGTTGTCCTCTGGGTGCAGGATAGAATTCATCTCTCTACCCCCAGAAAGGTTCTTCCCTTCGAACTTAAGACTCCCTCAGGGGCGTCGGGAGGCGCTTCTAGGTGCTGTTCGGGCGCTTCCCAAACAGGGGGTGAATGTACTGTCGGGGGTACCACGGGGGAAAGATTTCACGGGTTTTACTCAAACCTCTTTGTGGTGCCCAAAAAGGGCGGTGTCAGGCCAGTTCTGGACCTGAAGGCACTAAACAGCTTTGTAAAGACAAAAAGATTCAGGATGGAGTCCATCCGCTTGGTTGTGGCCGCCCTGCACCAAGGGGAATTCATGGCGTCCCTGGATATCAAGGACGCGTATCTCCACGTTCCAGTTTGTCACAGGCACCAGCGTTTCCTGCGTTTCGCAGTGGGGGATCTGCATTACCAGTTTGTGGCTCTCCCCTTCGGTCTGGCTTCGGCTCCCCCAGTGTTCACCAAGGTGGTGGCCCCGATGCTGGCGCTGTTGAGACAGAGAGGTATCGCGGTGGTAGCATACCTCGACGATTTACTCCTGAGAGCAGAGTCGGCCGCAGCTCTGGAGGAGAACGTGATAATCACGGTGTCCACGTTAAAAGATTTTGGTTGGCTGATCAACCTACAGAAGTCGTCGTTGACTCCATCCTGCCGTCTGGAATACCTGGGTCTAATTCTGGACACGGTGCAGGCAAGGGTGTTTTTACCGCCAAACAAACTCCTGACACTTCAGGCAGCAGTGCGAACCCTGTTATCACACCAGTGGTCCTCCTTACGGTTCTGTATGCGAGTTTTGGGGCTCATGGTGTCGGCTTTCGAAGCGATACCTTACGCCCAGAGTCAAACTCGGCTCCTGCAGAAGGCGATTTTGTCGCAATGGGACAAATCTCCCCTATCCCTAGACAGGCTGATCAGGTTGGATCATCAGTCCCGGGGATCCTTGGTTTGGTGGATTCCCCGCTCCAGCCCTAAAATTAGGAAAAATGTTTCCTCCCCCTCAATTGGTCGATAGTAACAATGGATGCCAGCCTATCGGGCTGGGGAGGGGTCCTGGGTCAGTTTTCTGCCCAGGGCCGTTGGTTAGCTCAGGAAGCTTGTCTTCCGATAAATGTACTGGAGCTGAGAGCGATCAGACTTTGTCTATCCCGTTGGTCGACAAGGCTGCGAGGCCTCCCTGTCCGGGTTCAGTCGGATAATGCCACGACTATGGCATATGTGAACCATCAGGGCAGAACAAGAAGCTCGGCAGCAGCCGCGGAGGTGGCTCTGATCCTTCGGTGGGCAAAACTTCACGTGCCAGCTCTCTCCGCAATCTACATTCCAGGCGTGGAAAACTGGCAGGCGGACTTTCTCAGCCACCGGACTGTGGTTCAGGGGGAATGGTCCCTACATCCAGAAGTGTTCCGCCAGATTTGCCTCAAGTGGGGCACGCCAGAGGTGGACCTCATGGCCTCCAGATTCAATCACAAGGTACGGACCTTTGTGTGCAGATCAAGAGATCCGTTGGCGGTCGCCACGGACGCACTGGTAGCACCCTGGGATCAGTATCGGCTACTGTACGTCTTTCCTCCTCTGAAGCTTCTGGCGTGGGTTCTGCGCAGGATAGAAGCAGAGGGAATCCCGACAATCCTGGTAGCTCCGGATTGGCCTCGGCGTCCTTGGTACGCCGACGTGGTGCGGATGGTGGCAGATGTCCCGTGGCGCCTTCTACTTCGCGAAGACCTACTGTCTCAGGGACCCATCTTGCACCCTGCTTTACCCACGCTTGCTTTGACGGCTTGGCTATTGAGTCCCAGGTGTTGAGAGATAGGGGTGTCTCTGACTCCGTGATCCCTACTATGATTAAAGCGCGTAAGGGTTCTTCGCGTAAGATTTAGCATAGGACCTGGAAGTACTAAACATAAAAATAAAATATTTGCGCTAAAGTGTTCTTTGAGAGCAGCAACTATCATGTGATAATAAACCATGTGACATAACGTATATAAATTAAAGTTGCGCTAAAGACATTGAATTAATTAAATACGTGCATCAATCATATGTGCATAATTCAAAATGATGAAAAACAACACAAAACTGACCACTTATATAACACATAAAGTGATATGAAACGGAAAAGTCCCAGGTAGTGACCTGCAAATAAATCAATCCTTTTTTAAAAAATTCCCTCAAGTGTCCTTTAAATAAATGAATATAATCCGACAAAAAGTCCCAAAAGTCCCATATAGGGTGAATCAAGCAAAAATCTTCAGAGTGTGTTGGAGTAGCACTCAAGCTTAATAATCCATCACCAAAGTACACACACCCGATGTGCTCAAAGATGGTTTGGGTACTCTTACCAGAAATCCAGGACTCACTATCGCTAGTGGGTCAGACTCGCAGGCAGAAATAACCTTCTGCTGGTATATATCTGTGGATAACTGGTACGGGTATACTCCCTCCTTTCCTCCTCTTACTTCCGGCAGTACACCGAGGCTGTCTCCCAGCAGGATGCCCACACGTGGTTTCGGTGTCCCCCACAGTAAGAAAAGAGGGACCAATAGTGTAATACCGTTTAAAATACAGATTTATTAAAAAAGAGTAAACATACTCACAAACATAAAGTCAAAAACAGCGTTTTGTGCTAAAATAGCCGGCTCCGGTAACTTCGTTTGCATCGCCCGCACTTCCCAGTGTAGCAGCGTGGTGACGTCAGCGCGTTGCTCCGCCCTACATGTTTCGTTAAAGGTAACGTCTTCAATGGGGCACGGGCGACGCACTGACGCGCCACCTTTTATCTCTTCAGGAAATAGCCAAGCCTCGTTGTCAGAGCTCGGCGCCATTTTCCTGTAGCCTATTTCAATAACATTGATACCTTCCATAGATCATGATATGCTAAACTTTTACATAAACATGCATGATCAACCTTATACTGAACAGGGCGAGGCATCACAGCAAGGCATCCTATATTGTTCACATTATTCACAGTGATAGTAACCCTTATGTTATAATACATTATTCACAGTAACAGTCACCCTTATGTTATGATACGTGATCTTCAATGGCTGACATCTTATTGGAGACCATGTCCCTGCTTTTCGTGCGGACTCGCCACACTATGCAGATACATATAAGTCTCCCTAATTGTATCTAGGTGTTCCAAAGGGTCAAAAACCACGTCTAAACTTACATACAATGGAAAACCAAATATTCACAGGTATTCATGAGCAACATAGTGACCGGTACATCGTGTTAGTATCTGGCTCAGCAAAAAACGTTTTAAGAAATTAAAATTAATTTAAAATAATTTAAAAATTAAAGGCACCTAATCCTCCCCTATCAACTAGGGGGACTAGTATCTTAAAGATCCTACCTGGAAGTGGAAACAGATGTAGATATACATATATATTAAGTCTCTCACCCAATCAGAGTATATAAAGGGTATGCAGCTCCATCAGAATAGTATATTCATAGGTCTTTATGAGTTATCTATAAAGGCATTAATCTCAATGTCCACATTGAGTCCCTGAGGTTTCAAAGTCCGTGCCTTATAGATCCAACTCATTTCGAGTTTTGAGATCTCCCTTCTTTTAGGGCCTCCCCTCCAGGGCATTTTTAGAGTATCTATGCCCAAAAAAGAGGTGCCTCTAATGTTTCTATTGTGGACTTCAAGGTAATGTCTAGACAAAGGATGTTTAATAAAACCCCTTTTGATGTTTCCAATATGTTCCTTCAACCGCACCTGCAAAGGCCTCACCGTTCTACCAATATATTGGAGGCCGCAAGGACATGTGATAACATAGACCACATTCGATGTGTTGCAGGATATGAAAGATCTAATTGGAAAGACTTGTGCAGTACTATTAGACACATATTGAGTAGTCTTTCTATCCTGGATATGATTTATTTCGCACCGAAACCACGTGTGGGCATCCTGCTGGGAGACAGCCTCGGTGTACTGCCGGAAGTAAGAGGAGGAAAGGAGGGAGTATACCCGTACCAGTTATCCACAGATATATACCAGCAGAAGGTTATTTCTGCCTGCGAGTCTGACCCACTAGCGATAGTGAGTCCTGGATTTCTGGTAAGAGTACCCAAACCATCTTTGAGCACATCGGGTGTGTGTACTTTGGTGATGGATTATTAAGCTTGAGTGCTACTCCAACACACTCTGAAGATTTTTGCTTGATTCACTATATAGACACCTATTGACCATGCCCATATGAGGGAGGAAAGGAGGAGAATGAAGGCCGTCATGTGGCTCCGACAGAGGGTCGTCCTACGGGTGTGCACCAAAGCCACGCTTTATTTAGTATAGGTCCTATCTTTCTGATGAGTTATACACA
>BLSH010109530.1:3626347-3650601 GCA_018402905.1 Glandirana rugosa
TGGCGTGTTCTCGCGCCCAAGGTTGGGGGACGGAGTGTGGTCCGTTATATCCGGAAGGTCCAGGATATATTTAATTTCAACGCGATTTCTGTAACTTAATTAATTTATGCACGTAGTTAGTATACACGTATTAAGTTTTACTACTTTTTGTTGTGTTTTGACTGGTGAATATATTGTGTATTTCACTATACTTTGCCTTTTCAGGGTCCATCACTGGACGTTTATTTAGTTAGGAAAAAATTTTTTAAGGGAGTTCACATCACAACTCCCAAGACGATAAAATGAGGTGCACAACTCTTCGACGTCCCGTCGGTTAGTTGTTCGCAAAGTGACCATGCCATTAGTAGGCATGGCTGTGATGGCTTCTAAGGGCAAACCAGTGAAACGCTTGTTGATTGGCTGCCCTGCAGCTTCTCAACACGTGGAGTAAAATAGCAGAACCCTCAACACTACACTTGAGGGAATTTTTTAAAAAAGGATTGATTTATTTGCAGGTCACTACCTGGGACTTTTCCGTTTCATATCACTTTATGTGTTATATAAGTGGTCAGTTTTGTGTTGTTTTTCATCATTTTGAATTATGCACATATGATTGATGCACGTATTTAATTAATTCAATGTCTTTAGCGCAACTTTAATTTATATAGGACCTGGAAGGCCTATATTGCCTGGTGTGAGGCAGGGGGTTGGAACC
This sequence comes from Glandirana rugosa, assembly GCA_018402905.1. Lineage (NCBI taxonomy): Eukaryota > Metazoa > Chordata > Amphibia > Anura > Ranidae > Glandirana > Glandirana rugosa. The sequence continues at coordinate 3,627,042 of BLSH010109530.1, forward strand.
CGCGCTCTTGTGCGGTGTCCAGAGTGCTGACTTTTCTGCAACAGGGACTGGACAAGAACCCGGCGTTAAGTACGCTTAAGGGTCAGATTTCGGCCCTCACGGTTCTTTTTCAACGACCCTTGGCGTCACATTCTTTGATCCGTACTTTTGTACAGGGTGCACGTCATGTGGCTCCTCAGATACGGTCGCCTCTGGCGCCATGGGATTTGAATCTGGTGCTTTCTGTGCTTCAGATGCCACCATATGAGAATACTAGGGACATTCCCTTACAGTTGTTGTCGCAGAAAGTGGCTTTCTTGGTGGCTGTTACGTCCGCTAGGCGGGTGTCTGAGTTGACAGCGTTATCCTGCAAGTCACCTTACTTGTTCTTTCATAAGGACAAGGCGGTTTTGCGACCTTCCCCTTCTTTTCTTCCGAAGGTGGTTTCTTCTTTTCATTTGAATGAGGATATTGTTCTTCCCTCATTGTGCCCGCACCCGTCGCATCCCAAGGAATTTGATGTGGTGAGGGCCTTGCGGGTGTATTTGTTTTCTACAGCTTCTTTTCGGAAGTCTGATTCTTTATTTGTGTTGACAGAAGGTTCGCGCAAAGGCATGGCGGCCTCGTCAGCTACCATTTCTCATTGGATTAGGAAGACTGTGACTCATGCATATGAGGTTCGGGGCAAGGTTCCCCCTTTTCCAGTCACGGCTCATTCCACCAGGGCAGTTAGTACTTCCTGGGCTTTTAGACACCAGGCCTCGGTGTCTCAGGTATGCAAAGCGGCTACTTGGGCCTCAGTGCACACTTTTACTAAGTTTTACAAAGTTGATGTTTCAGCATCGGCGGATGCTGCTTTTGGCCGCAAAGTTTTGCAAGCGGCAGTGTAGGCGCGACTGGCGCCGCCTGAGAGGGCTTTTTTTGTTGGGTACAGTTGTTATAGTTGCCCGCCCCTCTTGATTGACACAGCTTTGGGACATCCCCACTTGTCTAATGAAGGGCTGCGTCTGTCAGTGAACGTAAGAGTAAAAGGGATTTTATTAAAACTTATAATAGACTGACAGACGCAGCACCCACCCCTCTGTTGAGTTTGTACGGCTTGTTACGAACTGATATGCTATTGTCTAGCAGGGGGTTATATGCTAGGGTGAGGTCGGCCCCCTGGGAGGGGCCAACCTGTGCTTTTGTTTTATTTTGCCTAGTCTACTCCTAGTGATATGAGCATAAACCCCACTTGTCTAATGAAGGGCTGCGTCTTTCAGTGAACTCAGAGAAAAGGATTTTATGGTAAGTTATAATAAAATCCCTTTTTTGCTCTTCATTATCCGTAACACCTACCTTTTGACTTTACAAGGATAATACTCCTACCTTAACTGCAATGGTTACACACTCTGTTTGCTCTGCTATGTCCCATAGCGTTGCTGATGATGTTCTCAGTGCACCTTATACTGGAGTAGGTTTTTACTCTCACTTCAACGTCTGGTACTTTATATTGTTTTTGTTACCTGCCAGTCGGATGGATGTGTTTAATTGTCCTTCTCCCTGGCTGAACACTTTTAACACCATTGCGCCTTGTTGCCACAGCATTAACTCTCAAGTATGGATTCAAATGCATATGAATATCTGCTATCTACGGTATTCAGGCTTATTCCTGCGGGACCCCTTGTACCCCTCTATGTTCCCTAATACAGCTTTGTCATGGCGGATGTACCTGTAGTGTTATGGAATTTCAGAGGACTACGGCACCCAGCTTTGTTCTTAAGCAATATCAGCCAACCATTATGTGTTTACAGTAGCGCTTTAAAGTGGTTGTAAACTCCAATCTTGGATTTGTACCTATAGGTAAGCCCATAAGGCGGCTTACTTATAGGAACTGTAAATATCTCCTAAACATGCACCGTTTAGGAGATATTTACTGTACATGCAGCCAGTAACATCACCAGTGCATACACCCTGCATACTAGCACATTTTGGCTTTACTTTGTAGGTCAAAAAAAAAGTCACTCAGCAGTTTATTTACTACCGTTTTAAGCATCCATCAGAAACATCTAAGAGTGAAAAATCACAGCAATACTTTCTGAAACCATACTATATAGTTGTAGTAGGCCAAACAACACTTATGGCAAAGGCAACTTTTATAATTTTATGTCATTGTTTAAAATATTTTAAAATATTTTTGCTGTACCTCAAGTAGACGGTACAGCCAGGAGCTGCTGGATAGGATGGGTCCTTTGTTCTTTTCTTCAACCTTCTGAAGAACATCAGACCCTCTGAAACACTAGGTTGAGTGTACAAACATACAATATCACAGTAAATCAACAAAGGCAATACTTAGTACACGACAGCAGTGCTATATCAAAGAAAACAGGTACCAAACCAGGTAGTATTGGCAAACATAATATATTGTCACTAGAGTTGAGTGAACCCGAACAGTAAAGTTCGGCTTTGTACCGAACTTTGGGGTGTCCGTGACCCTGACCCGAACATTTGAAAAAAAGTTTGGGTTCTGGGTTCGGGTATTTGATCACGCATGTTGAATAACTGCAGGGCAGCCAATCAACAAGCGTTTCACTGGTTTGCCCTTAGAAGCCATCACAGCCATGCCTACTAATGGCATGGCTGTGATTGGCCAGTGCATCATATGACCCAGCCTCTTTATAAGCTGGAGTCACTTAGCGCTGCATGTCACATGCTCTCTTGGTAGTGTAGGGAGAGGATGCTGCCGGTGCTGTGAGGGACAGATTGCAGATAGATAGATAGGTAGAGATTACTACTATTACTGCTTTTAGGGACAGATTGCAGATAGATGGATAGGTAGAGATTACTACTACTACTGCTTTTAGGGACAGATTGCAGATCTCATCCTGCATTACAGAAAGATCTGACTGGACTAGGTAGAGTCTACTGCTTGGAGGGACAGATTATTGTTCTAAAATCATCTTCTAGTTCTATAGGGTCAGGTTCCTGCTGTTGCTGTAAGGGACAGATTATTGTTCTAAAATCATTTTGCAGCCCTCTAGCACTTTTCAGGACTCTTGTACAGTCATTTTTGTGCCGAAAAGTTTGGGCCCCCATTGAATTCAATGGGGTTCGGGGTAAAGTTCAGGTCAAGTTTAGTACCGAACCTAGACTTTTTTCCGAAGTGCGGCCGAACCCACCAAACCCGAACATCCACGGGGGTTCGCTCAACTCTAATTGTCACCCAATATAGTTGGTAACTAGACAAGCATAAAATAGATTTCCAATGGTAATAACAGCATACAAAGTGACTAACGAAGCATACAAAGTGACTAACATTAGGGACTAGGCATAAGATAACATTTGGCATCCAGGTCAGCATAAACAGTAGAAAGGCCCCCTCAAGTGCAGTAGTAAAGTTTATTCTACAGAGTGCAAGAACTATACTGCCAGAGCTCATTTATGTTGGTGATGCTCAAACTGCAATTCTCAGTACTCTTGTCTATTGGCTTGCTTGGCTTTAGCTCTTCCCCTGCTAGCCGTAAGAAAATGGTGCAGCATAGCATCAGTATCTCAAACGACACATTTCCTTTCTCTGGGTGGCTATGCTCACTCCTCCGCTGTATCTACAGTATATAGGGAGCCATGGTTGCAACACAAGCTGGTCTTCAAACATAACTTTCTTTGTTCATCTCCTCCTTAATCCTAATTACAATTTACATCTGTTTTATACTAGCCATATGTGCATCAGTTTTGCTCAATTTTTAAAAATCTGAATTTCCATTTGTATTGGCAAATGTGTTTATATTTATGTTTTTATTTTGTGCCACATGCGTTTGCACCCTACTTTGATTTGATGAAAAAAAATATATATAGATAGATAGATATACACAGACACACACAGTATCTCACAAAAGTGAGTACACCCCTCACATTTTTGTAAATATTTTATTCTATCTTTTCATGTGACAACAATGAAGAAATGACACTTGTAAAGTAGTGAGGGTACAGCTTGTATAACAGTGTAAATTTGCTGTCCCCTCAAAATAACTCAACACACAGCCATTAATGTCTAAACCACTGGCAACAAAACTGAGTACACCCTTAAGTGAAAATTACCAAATTAGGCCCAATTAGCCATTTTCCCTCCCTGGTATCATGTGACTCATTAGTGTTAAAAGGTCTCGGGTGTGAATGGGGAGAAGGTGTGTTAAATTTGATGTTATCATTCTCACTCTCTCACACTGGTCACTGGAAGTTGGCACCTCATGGCAAAGAACCCTCTGAAGATCTGAACAAAAAGAATTATTGCTCTACATAAAGATGGCCTAGGCTATAAGAAGATTGCTAAGACCCTGAAATTGAGCTGCAGCATTGTGGTCAAGACCATACAGCGGTTTAACAGGACAGGTTCCACTCAGAACAGGCCACGCCATGGTCGACCAAAGGATTTGAATGCACATGCTTAGCGCCATATCCAAAGGTTGTCTTTGGGAAATAGATGTATGAGTGCTGCCAGCATTGCTGCAGAGGTTGAAGGGGTGGGGGGTCAGCCTATCACTGCTCAGACCATACACCCACACACTGCATCAAATTGGTCTGCGTGGCTGTCATGCCAGAAGGAAGCCTCTTCTAAAGATAATGCACAAGAAAGCCAGCAAACAGTTTGCTGAAGACAAGCAGACTAAGGACATGGATATCTGGAACCATGTCTTGTGGTCTGATGAGACCAAGATAAACTTATGGTGTCAAGCTTGTGTGGCGGAAACCAGGTGAGGAGTACAAAGACAAGTGTGTCTTGCCTACAGTCAAGCATGGTGGTGGGGGTGTCATGGTCTGGGGCTGCATGAGTGCTGCTGGCACTGGGGAGCTACAGTTCATTGAGGGAATCATGAATGCCAACATGTACTGTGACATACTGAAGCAGAGCATGATCCCCTCCCTTCAGAGACTGGGCTGCAGGGCAGTATTCCAACATGATAATGACCCCAAACACACCTCCAAGATGACCACTGCCTTGCTAAAGAAGCTGAGGGTAAAGGTGATGGACTGACCAAGCATTTCTCCAGACCTAAACCCTATTGAGCATCTGTGGGGCGTCCTCAAAAGGAAGGTGGAGGAGCGCAAGGTCTCTAACATCCACCAGCTCTGTGATGTCGTCATGGAGGAGTGGAAGAGGACTCCAGTGACAATCTGTGAAGCTCTGATGAATTCCATGCCCAAGAGGGTTAAGGCAGTGCTGGAAAATAATGGCAGCCACACAAAATATTGACACTTTGCGCCCAATTTGGACATTTTCACTTAGGGGTGTACTCACTTTTGTTGCCAGTGGTTTAGACATGAACGGCTGTGTGTTGAGTTATTTTGAGGGGACAGCAAATTTACACTGTTATACAAGCTGTACACTCACTACTTTACATTGTAGCAAAGTATAATTTCTTCAGTGTTGTCACGTGAAAAGATTTAATAAAATATTTACAAAAATGTCAGGGGTGTACTCACTTTTGTGAGATACTGTATATACACACACACACAGATAAGGAAAGCAAAAAATTTTGTCAAAGTAATACCTTTTAATGCCCAAAAAAATATAGAAAATAGAATTATATATAATAACATATAAAAATAAAAACGTTCAGTGCTCTAAAGCTCCTTAAAGTATTATGGCAGACATTTTTTTTTGTATTTTAATCTGTTGTAATACCTGAAGAAGAAGAGTTCAGAAAGCTTGTAAGGCTGGGTTCACACTATTGTGAATTGGATGCGTATTTCTTCGCATCCAATTCGCATGTCAATTCACATGTCAAAGACTGTGACCAGCTCCCAATGGAGCCGGTTCACACAGCTCCAGGACTGCAGCAGTGTGAATTGCACAGGAGTCCTGTGCATCTTCTGGTCTGTTTCAGCTCCAAATTCAGGCAAGAATTTGAAATTGGACCTGACACCTGAACAGGGACTCTCCGGACCCCTTCAGTGAGCCGCTCCGCACAGCAGTGTGAACCCAGCCTTAGACTTGTGTTACATAACTGCAGCAGAAAAAAGGTCTTCTGCTCTGCATTTTTGTATTTCGGTGTTTGCCTAGAGTTCAGCTTTCAGTTCTGCATAAGGAAAGGTTTCTTTTCAGTAAGAGCCGTGAAAATGTATACTAGGTTGTTTAAAAAAAATGCTTGGATTTGTTTGTAATGATACAACATGTAAACAGCTGGTAGAGATTATCTTGCTACATTTGACTCCCCCCCCCCCCCACAATGTTTGGAAGTTTTTGTTTTTTGGGGGTTCTTTTATGGAATGGATACCTAGTTTTGATCAGTGCAAAAAAGTTCAGTTCCTGACCTCTTGGCACACATCACAGGTCCCAGGAGGCTTCTGGTCCATTCAGTAAGCACAGTGTGACCTGCGCATGCGCAGTGGGGAGCTAGCTGTGAGAAATTAGGAAATAGCAATTGGCTTCCCACACTCAAGATGGTGGCGCCAGTGACCCAAAAACTGGCGAAGAACAAGCCCAGGTAATGACAGCGCTGGATCCCTAGGCTACTTATTTATTAAAAGTCAGCAGCTACAGTAATTGTACCTGCTGACTTTTAATTTTTTTCTGCAAGCAGCCGGAGTTAAGTGGATAAAAGTAAATGGTTTGGGTGTGGTTTTAAAGTGCCACACCTGTTTGTGAGCCACTGACCACTGGTTATCTTGACAAGATAACCTCAAGGATTTCCATATTTTTGAAACATAGCTTTTAGTGAAACCCTTAATATATTTGATATTTTGAAACTTTGGAGAACTTCTGGATAATTTGTAATTACTCTAATAAAATCCATATTTTAAGGAAAGTATGTCCTAGAGGTGGATTTCTACAGGATTTTCAGTCCCTGTATATCAGTATCTCACAGTAGCTTAATTATGGTGTTATACATGATCGACTCTGATGATCAGCGATGATATTGACTTCACGGGATTACATGTTATTCCTTACAGCATAATTTTAATAGAACCTATAGCCAGTTTTTAATAGGCATGAAATTGGTCACCTAAAGGTAAATAAGCTTTTGCTGTGTGTTAAAATCGAATTAAACTTTCAGTTTAAATCAGCTAATTGCATTCCAGGTGCATGAAAGCAAAAGGTGTGCGAAGATTTGCAGTTTGTGCTCCTAAAGGCCCGTACACACGATGCAAAATTTGGATGGGAATTTTCGTTTGACGACCCATCGTTAGAAATTCTTACCCTTTAGTATGCTCCTTTTTAAAGCCAATTTTGATTTTTTGTAACACAAAAGCTGGTTGTGCAGGCTATAATTTATTTTTTTGTACGGTAACTCAACGGCCGATTTTCGTACCATTAGTGCAGTTTTCGTACGAAAAAAATTGTACAATTACGCATGCTCAGAAACGAAAAATGCATACAAAACTATTGAACACATTACATCACTTCTGAAGTTTCAATTCAGTCGTACGAAAATTTTCGTATTGTTAGTACGCTCTTCACTTTCATCATGAGACAATCATCCGACAAAAAACAGACGTTCTGTCATCCAAAATTTGCATTGTGTTTGTACGAGACTTTAAAAAGCAGTGGCATTCTCTATAGAAAAGTCTGTCTCCCGTCAGCATGCTGTAGATAGGGTCCTTTGCTTGCTGTGTGGAAGCAGTGGTCTCTCTACAGAGGTCAGAAACATACCCTGCTGAGTCAGAAATAGAGCTCTCCAATCAGGAGGGAGCGTAAGCTTTGCTTATTGCAGGGTGTTGGGTATGAATCAGCAGGCGATGTGCTGGACCTCTACAGAGAGGCCATTGCTTCCACACAGAGAGCAAGGACCCTTCCCTACAGCATGCTGCCAGTGGACAGGCTTTTCTATTTAGGTTGTGGCTGCTTTCTAAAGAAAACAATCTGTAAGATTTTGAACACCTTTTTTGTTTTGTTGCACCTGCAATGTATTTAGCTGACCTAAACTGAACAGTCAACGAAGCTTTAAAGCTGAACATCATGCAAACCGCTGTATTACCTGATAAATGATTTGTAATTCTAATCAGGTCTTGCTCAGATCAGCTGGGACACGCTAGAGATGTATTGGCCAGAAGGAGGGAATGACAGCGGAGAGATGAAGGCATCTGACACACTTGTTGGATGCTGAAGATCCTAATGGTGCCTCTGATTCTGCATAATAGTGAACAGTGGAGGCAGCAGAAACGCTGATGGTAAGTTTTATGGATGTGTGTTACAATACCATATTTGTTTACACTATTTTTGAGATGATTACAGTGTCCTTTTTTTTGTGTTTGTGGTATAATATATATTTTATTGAATTTTCTGAAAAAAAATAAAATAAAGAACAATAAGTACATAGTGTATATATAACAGATATAGTCAGGTAAATCATTATGTTCAAAAAGGTTAAAATATTTAAAATAACAATAATAAACTAGCGAATGATAATCATAGTGTAGATATACTGTATAGGAGAGTTTAAAAGGAAGGGGAGACAGCAGAGTAATGTTTTCTTTTTTTTTTTCAACATAAAGTACTTAATTTGGGTAAAGTGATTTCATATTTTTACCACAGAATAACTTACAACCTTCTCAGCTTCAAAAAAGCGTTATAAGAGATGCTTCAACTTGCGTCTTTTACATGAGAGAAGCAAAATCCACTATGAGGTCCACAGCTGATTTACTTTTGCAAAACTAGCCCATTCTATTCATCCCCACATTGGGCGCTATATGATATTTGGATAAAGTTAAAATGACAATGTTATTAAAAAAAGAAAACATCTTAAAGCCTATGTAAGAAAGCATGTCTCCTAAGGACTGCCCCCCATCACTGCTGCCAGTTCCCTTTCCTGAATATTGACAGAAACAGAGGGCAGAGGAATGATCAGCTTCTAACTTCAGCTTGTTCAATTAAGCTTTGACAAAAAAAAAACAAAAAAACTGGAAGCTGATTGGTTTCTGTGTAGAGCTGCGCCAGATTTTGCACTCTCCAGTTATAGTAAACCAATCCCATAGTCTCTGGAATCTATGGATAATGCTAACAATATATATGTAGCCAATGGCCCCCTTAGGGTGGTTGGTGGTTGGTAGATGTGGCTCACCTGTCACTCTGCCCTCAGTCACACGATTTTCCATGAATCCGGAGTCACGGAACAGGCCGGTAATTTGTTTTGTTGTTTTATTGAGGGGGTAAACTTGGATAGGGAAAGGGATGACTGTGGGATGCCCAAAGAATCAAAGATTATGAGACCAAACTGTATACAGCTCCATATATATTCTCCTTCTCCTCCAGCAGCGACACTTGCTGACCGTTACACTCCTTCACCTCTCTCCTACACAACGCTTGTTTCTTCACCGTTAGGCTTGAAAGGAAATTTATCAGGCATCCATTTCCTCTTCCTCCACCCTAGCTAGCACATGGTGAGGCATGCACTGTGTCAGCAAGAACTCTTCACCACCAATTACAGGCAAGGGCCACGGGCCCTCAGGGTGTAGCTAAGTACAATTGTGTTAGCCAGGTCCCAATTGACTACTACTCCCATTTCATCATCTTCCAGGCCTCTCTGGTCTACCTCACTGTCCAGTGACATCCCTTCCCTTGACTGGCTCCTCCAACTTCCACAGACTGTGCACTGTCTCCTCCCAGCCTGCTCCAGCCTTCCCGTCCAGTTCCCAGGATCTGTCACTCACCGACACAGGTGGATCCTTTAAAGAGTCTTACAGTAGCCTTTCTGTTGTTCTTCTGCTACCTTGTGCTGCCTCAGAATCCAACTCCGCTCCTGGCTGCACCTGAGCCACCAGGCCTCAAGGTCACACCCCCCCCCCAGACTGGGGGCTCCCCGGCAAGGCCTCCACAACCTCAACTACACCTCAACTCTTCCACCCGACACTCTCCTCCCCCAGCTGGGCAGATCACAGTATTTAAGGAGGCCTGCCCCCTGCCAATCCAGGTTGGGGATTGGTCAGGGCTCCTTAATATACTACAGAAAGTTACACCTCCTCATCCATCTCCCTTTTCCAGAGCCTTCTGGAAACAAAAGGTGGGAGTAACCAAGGGGTGTTCCTTCCTGCAATCTCCAGCTCTCCCTGGGCCACTACCCTTCCCAGATCAAAACATTCAAGCCTGCACTTATTGTCTAAATTTGCCTCTCCTAGCAAAAATTTACCACAAAAGCACCTATTGCTATGGGGGCGCTACATATAGATCAAATATTTTTATTGGTTGAACTAGATGGATTTGTGTCTTTTTTCAACCTGACTAACTATTGTATGTAACTATATAACTATAACTTAGAAAATGTGTGACCGTACATAGACCAACAAGGACAAGCCTCCACCCCTATTATTGAGACTAAAAAGAAAGGAAAAGACATGGGGCTTTAAATGAGGCGAGTCATTGTAAATAGTTAGTAATAAATAGCTGTGTGCATAAGATTCATGTTTCTGATGTATAACTGTCATAATCACATTGAATATGTCATGATCCCAAAATAAAAAACATTTGTTTTCATTGATAAATAACATTTTAATAAGGAACATTTCATATGTTAAACATCTCCATAATTATTCAAATAAGTACATTTACATATTCTAAGTCAATAGACAATTATTCAAGAAAGCAAATTCACATATTCTCAGTCAGTAGACAATTTAAATTACATACAGTAATTATGCAAATAAATATGGGAACATGATTGACCATCAGAATTCATGAAACACACAAATTGACTACATAGCTTAATGGATAAAAAACTGTCTTGTCTTGGCATACTTGATGGAAACTCTACGCGTTTCGTGGCATTTCAGCCACTCATCAGGAGTATATTGCATAAAGTACTATAGCAATGGGTACAGCCTGGGAGCTGTTTTGTGAGTAACCAAGATGTTATTTCTGACACTTCCCTTCTTTGAGAGGGCAGTATATACTAATGGTTTTTCATTTTTTACCCATTGCTATAGTACTTTATGCAATATACTCCTGATGAGTGGCTGAAATGCCACGAAACGCGTAGAGTTTCCATCAAGTATGCCAAGACAAGACAGTTTTTTATCCATTAAGCTATGTAGTAGGTAGGTCAATCATGTTCCCATATTTATTTGCATAATTACTGTATGTAATTTTAATTGTCTACTGACTGAGAATATGTGAATTTGCTTTCTTGAATAATTGTCTATTGACTTAGAATATGTAAATTTACTTATTTGAATAATTATGGAGATGTTTAACTTATGAAATGTTCCTTATTAAAATGTTATTTATCAATGAAAACAAATGTTTTTTATTTTGGGATCATGACATATTCAATGTGATTATGACAGTTATACATCAGAAACATGAATCTTATGCACACAGCTATTTATTACTAACTATTTACAATGACTCGCCTCATTTAAAGCCCCATGTCTTTTCCTTTCTTTTTAGTAACTATATAACTATGTAAATATCATAATATAAATTACAAACATCCTTCTAAAGATCATATTAGAATTAACCCTAGTTGTAAACTCTATACCACCAGGAACCAAGTCCTGCATCTATAATGAAACCTCCAATCTCCAAAATGTATATACAGTATACACAGTATCTCACAAAAGTGAGTACACCCCTCACATTTTTGTAAATATTTTATTTATTATTTATCTTTTCATGTGACAACACTAAAGAAATGACACTTTGTGACCAGGGCCAGATTAACATAGGGGCTATTGGAGCTGCAGCTCCAGGCCCCCACCATAAAATAGGCCCTGGCTGGACAGACTCATTGTAACTGTGTTTTTCTGTCACTTGTAAACAGAGAAGCCTGGCTTCTGTGCTAAAAGTGACAGTGCGCTGCTCACTGGTGTCGGGAGGGAGGGGGGCCCGACCAAGCACCACCTGTTTATAGAGCACTGCCGATATACAGAACTGGGATCTCTCTCTCGCTTACCTGGCGCGGCTGAGTGACACACGAGGTCCCGCCTCCTGGACCAGCTGAGTCGTCCATCATAGGAACCAACCCAGTTAAGGAGGCTGGACCTTGTGTATCACTAACCCACGCCGGGTAAGCAGGAGATGGAGATCCCAGCTCTGTAATCCGGTGGTGCTTGTCCCCCCTCCTCTCTGTGTAAGATGGCTACAGCGACTCTCCTCTTCAGATGCTTGGGCAGAGCCAGCTGAGCCAGGTAAGGCTGATGGAATGGGGCCGGGTACTGATGATGAGGCTGCATTACTGGGCACTGATGCTGCATTACTGGGCACAGATGCTGCATTGCTGGGCACTGATGCTGCATTACTGGGCACAGATGACTGGGCACCGATTTCTGGCCACTGATGCTGCATTACTGGGCACTGATGGCTGGGCACTAATGCTGCATTACTGGGCATTGATGGCTGGGCATTGATGCTGCATTACTGAGCACTGATGGCTGGACACTGATGCTGCATTACTGGACACTGATGGCTGGGCACTGATGGCTGGGTACTAATGCTGCATTACCGGGCACTGATGACTGGGCACTGATGAGGCTGCATTAATGGACACTGATGGCTGGGCACTGAAGAGGTTGCAGACATGGTGTGCTCCCCTGCAGGAGGGGGGGGGGGCTCCTACACCTATTCTCTGAGAAGAAAAGCCCTGGGCCCAGCCACCCAAAAAGAACAGGCCATGCATGGAAAGCAATATGTCGACAGGGAGAGATCTCCTCTGGCCTGACCGGTCCTGCATTCTGCATGTGCCACCTGGGCTGGGTGGCGGAGGGATTAACAACGGGCACCACGGGCAGTCCTAATGGAAGCCAAGTATTCCACTTCTGTAATGTTGTGTTAGGTCTGCACAGCTGTGCCCATCAACCTCACCTCAGGGTGCGCCATGCACGCCGATGCAAGGCTCTTATGGAAGCCTGGGACTTCCATAGCATTAGGCCTGTGCCGCTGCACCCTTTCACCTCAGGGAGAATGCCGACGTACAGCCCTTAAGGCCCACAAAAATCCTCAGCACCAGGCCCATAATTCTCTTACTCCGGCCCTGTTTGTGACACGTACCTGACGGATGAGCCTGACGTGCAGCAGGAAGGCCTTGTGTACAACCGCTCAAGGGCCACAAATGTTCTGAACAGTGACCACAAGAGCCGAGTGGTGTAAGAGTGCCTGGATCGTCTCTGATGTGGCTGATGGTCTCTCAGGGTGGACCAGCAGGTAACAGCAGGTTTAGTCCGCTCTACAGACAGGAAGTAGGAAACAGGAAGCTGGAAGGTGCAAAGCTGTGGAGACACTGGATGCATGGTCAGGTAAGCTGGGTTCGGTAACAGATGATCAATCAGACACAAGCGGCAGGCAGAGAATGGTCAGTATACAGGCAAGGTTCGGCAACAGTATATCAGTCAATGTAGAGATCAGCGTGGTCACAAGGCAAGCCGTGATCAGGATAACAGAAGTCAATCGTAGTCAACAAGCCGGGTCAAACAGGAAACAGATCACATCTCGGACTAGGTATTCACAAGACAGGTATGAGCTGAAAATCAAACAGCAGAGTCTGTGTGCTGCTGAGATGTGTAAATAAGGCAGCCTGGCTGCAGTGTAATCACTCTGCACAATTGTTAACCCTTAGGTAACCCTGTGCTGGGTGGCAAGTCCATGACATTGCCCCCCCCTTATGTGCAACCTCCGGGTGCCCAACAGGTTTCTCTTCAGTGGGTGGCTGCGGAAAAAGGCATTAACCAAGTCCTTAGCATGCACATCCTGTTCAAATTCCCAAGAGTTCTCCTCCGGACCATAGCCCTTTCACTTAACCAGGTACTGTACCTGATTCCTTCTCCTCCTACAGTCCATGATAGCCCCCACTTCGTATTCTTCTTCACCATTGGTGGTCACAGGTTCTGGTGGTCTGGAGGCTCTGTCTGGGAAAGAATCAGGCACTGTGGGTCTTAAAAGAGAAACATGATAAACGAGATGGATTAGGAAGGAGGCAGAGATATGAGACATCATTTAGCCTTCTTTTGACTGGGAACGGTCCCACAAATTTTGGAGCCAGTTTCTTAGAAGGGCACGCTAATTTAAGATTAGTAGTTGACAGCCATACCTGGTCTCCAGGGTGGAGGATCAGTTCTCCCCTTCTTTTCCTGTCATAGGCCTTTTTGTTTGCTGCTAGTGCTTTGGTGATCGTTTCCTGTAGCAACTTGTTGTGATGAAGAAACTCCACAGTGTTTTGATCAGCAGGGACTGTTGCATCTGAAATAAAGTCAGGCAAAAAGGAAGGGTGGAAATGGGAAATAAATTAAATGAGAGATAGTGGGCTGCACATCCCGATAGAATTTAGCCAAGGAAATTCCCCCTAGGGACTTTCAGGCAGCGTCCAAGAATGAAAAAATTATCTTAAATTAAAATCTTTTATTTATGTCAAAATTTCATAAATTACAATGTATTGGTTAAATAAAAATTATTATATATGCTCTAGTCGCATAACAAATTGTGTACTCAAGTTTCACACAGCGATAAAAACATAAAAAGAAGATACAGTAATTGATAAATTCGTGATTGGAATATTATACAATGCAATATGTCAGCCAATGAAATGCCCCATTGGCTGACATATTGCATTGCATTGTAATTTATGAAAATTTGACATAAATAAGAGATTTTAATTTAAGATGATTTTTTCATTCTTGGACGCTGCCTGAAAGTCCCTAGGGGGAATTTCCTTGGCTAAAAGGAAGGGTGGAAACCATAGTTAGAAAAGAAGGGGGACTGACCTGTGGCAGAGTGGCTGGCATTATTATATGCAAACTCCGCTAGTGGCAGTAACAACACAAAAGTCATCCTGAACGAAGGAGTTGAAGCAGCGGATGTACTGCTCCAACGTCTGGTTGGTCCTCTCCATCTGCTTGTTGGTCTGAGGGTGGTAGGTGGAGGACAGGGACCTTTCAATCTTGAGGGGCCTGACATAGGGATTTCCAGAAACAGGATGGCTTTCCAGAAACGGGATGTGAACTGGACCCCCAGTCAGAAACCATGTTCACAGGGACTCTGTGAAGCTTCACCACTTCTCTAAAAAATACCCTGGCCATCTCCATGGCCAATTGGTACCCTTCAATGGCACAAAGTGGCCATTTTGGACAGTCGGTCAACCACCACAGTGACGGTCGTGCACCCTTCTGATGGTGGAAGTTCCATGATCAGGCCCAGGGCAATCATACTCCACGACCTGTCAGGAACTGGCAGAGATCGGAGTAGACCCCAGGCTTATTTTCTAGCGCTTTTACTTCAGGTGCAGATTGTACATGAGTTCACATACCTTATTCAGGTATCTTACAGGTCTGACCACCAGAATGTACGTCTCAGGAGGGTTGAGCGTCTTGTGGACTCCAAAACGACCTGCAAGGGGGTAACCATGGCACAGACCTAATAAGGTTACACAAACACTTTCAGGCACAAATACCTTGTTCTTGTTCCACAGCAATTCGTCCCGGCTCGCCAAAATGACCTCTGGAGGGCTAGGAACATCCGCCGAAGCCTGCTTCATCCAGATGAGGAGATTATTCTGTAAGAGCAAGAAATTACCTGCAACAGGATGGTATCTGGTAAAGATGACTCACTGGGGTCATCGAACATGCGGGACAGTGCATCTGGTTTCACATTCTTTTAACCCGGCCGATAAGTGATGTGAAACACAAATAGGGAGAAGAACAGGGCTCAGCGTGCCTGGCGCAGTTTCAAGTGTTTGGCAGTTCTCAGATACTCCATGTTTTTGTGGTCGGTGTAGATTAGTATGGGATGCTCTGCTCCCTCCAGGAGATATCTCCATTCCTCCAGACATGCTTTGATAGCCAATAATTCTCGATCCCCAACATCATAGTTCTTCTCTGCTGGGGAGAGTTTGCGGGAGAAGCCACGGGATGCAGCAAGTCTTTAGGACCAATGGCGACCTCGGATGCATCTATCTCCAGCACATGTGGCAAAGACGGGTCAGGGTGGCTGAGGACAGGTGCCGAGGTAAGCAGTATTTTCAAAATGTCAAACGCGGCCTGTGTCTCGACCGTCCATTGGAAGCGGAGGTTGTGCTTGTCTGGCTGTGTGATGGGGGATATAATGGCAGAGAAGCCTTGGATGCACCTCCTGTACAAATTGGCAAACCCCACAAAGCGCTGTATTCCTTTTTTGTTGGTAGGTGCCAGTCCGGAATGGCAGAAACCTTCTGGGAGTCTATCTTGATGCCAAGGTACTTGAAGTGGCCGGATCTAGTGCGGAAGGCCTTCTTCCACTCAACCCCCTGACGGATACGGATCAAGTTGTAGGCCCCCATTGTCACGTACCTGGTGGTGAAGTCTGACTTATGCAGTGGGCAACCTTTCTTACTACCTTGATTCGGGAACCCCTGGTAGAGGGTACCGTTTTTTTTAACAGTTATTTTGTTTACGTCCCGGTAATCCACACAGGGGCACAGGGAGTGATCCTTCATCTACACAAAAAAGATACCTGCCCCTGCTGGGGAGGTCGAAGGCCGGATGAACCCTTTCTTGAGGTTCTTCTGGATGAAGTCTTTTAAAGTCTCCTGTTCCCGCTCAGCAAGGGGGTAGAGCCTGCCAAAGAGGATTTCCGCCCCCGAAAGGAGTTCTATGGGGCATATGGCTGATGCGGGGGAAGAGCATCAGCCCCTCGCTTGCTAAAGACATCCACGAAGTCATGGTAGTGTTTGGGTAGAGCCTGTCACACGTCAAGTTCAGAGTCCATGCAGAATAATGTGGAGGGCGGAGCTAGGGGCTCCGGTAGATAATATTCCCAACAGTAGGTAGAGCAGAAATCAATTCTTCCTGTGGCCCAGTAAATCTGTGGGTTATGTGCTTGTAGCCTGGGTAAGCCCAAAATAACAGGGAACAGGGGAAACGCAATGGCGTAGAGGCAGAAGATTTCTTTGGATTGGGAGGAGGTCAGTACTGGAAGAAGAAATGTCTCTTGGGTCACAGGGCCAGATTTGATGCTTGACCCGTTGGACAGGTAGACAGAGAGTTCTCGTGCTTTAGTCTGTAAGGGGATGTGTTGCTGGGAGGCAAAAGCCAGGTAAATAAAGCAACTACAAGCCCCAGAGTCAATTATAGTGATGACCGGCACTTCCCTTCCCGGCAACTGGAACAAAATAGGGAGACAGAGATGGGTGATACGAAGGGATGTGGTTAACAGATGATAAGGTTTGCCAATTATGTGTCTTGACAGGACAGGTGCATATGTAATGGCCAGTTCCCCCCGCAATAGAGACAGAAGTTGTTTTGCTGGTGGTATAGACATACTTCAGGAGACAGAGGGGAGCGTACTACTTAGGAAAAGTTGGCGAGTCCATGACATTTTGCTACAATGTAAACAAAAGTGAGTACACCCCTAAGTGAAAATGTCCAAAATGGACCCAAAGTGTCAATATTTTGTGTGGCCACCATTATTTTCCAGCACTACCTTAACCCTCTTGGGCATGGAGTTCAACAGAGCTTCACAGGTTGCCACTGGAGTCCTCTTCCACTCCTCCATGACAACATTACGGAGCTCGTGGATGTTAGAGACCTTGCACTCCTCCACCTTCTGTTTGAGGGTGCCCCACAGATCAATAGGGTTTAGGTCTGGAGACATGCTTGGCCAGTCCATCACCTTTACCCTCAGCTTCTTTAGCAAGGCAGTGGTCATCTTGGAGTTGTGTTTGGGGTCATTATCATGTTGGTATACTGCCCAGCAGCCCAGTCTTTGTACTCCTCACCTGGTTGCCACCACACACGCTTGACACCATTGGAACCAAATAGGTTTATCTTGGTCTCATCAGACCACAGTACATGGTTCCAGTAATCCATGTCCTTAGTCTGCTTGTCTTCAGCAAATTGTATGCGGTCTTTCTTGTGCATCATCTTTAAAAGAGGCTTCCTTCTGTGACGAGAGCCATGCAGACCAATTTAATGCAGTGTGCAGCGTATGGTCTGAGCACTGACAGGCTGACCCCTCACCCACAAAACAAAGATAATGCAAACCTTTTGTTTCAGTGAAAAAGCGAACTTCAGTTCCTTAGCTTTCTCAGGCTTGATGACTCCTGAGTCTCAGGCCAGAGCAAATCTTTGCTCTACTCCTGCTTATTTATACGACCTGTTGGTGGATACAAGTGTACCACAAAATGTGTTCTTGAACCAACCCTGCTAAGGTAGCTGGTAACACCTGGACTGGGTTTTGCCTTAGTGCACTGAAAATGAACGCATGCAAGGTGAAACAGAACGTCCATCGATCACCTCGCCTTTCATAATGTCACATATCCCCCCCCTCTGCTCAAGTGGGGACGAAGGTCTTGCGAGGAGGAATTTTTGATTCCAGGGTGGTAGAATGGGCAACTGTCTAACCAGACAATGGGCACAGGAAAGGGCATCTGCATTATTCTGGAGTTTCCCAGCTTTATGTTCCACTGTGAACTTGAATGCTTGCAGAGGAACCACCTTGTCACACGACTGTTTTCCTCCTTGTTATCACACATCCATTTCAGAGGGGCATGGTCAGTGACTAGTTTGAATGGTCTCCCCAACAGGTAATATTTCAGGGCCTCTAAGGCCCGTTTGATAGCTAAACACTCCTTATCAACAATGGCATAGTTTTTCTCATGTCTGTTAAGCTTCCTGCTCAGGTAGACGACCGGGTACTCCTCACCATCTCTGATTTGGGACAGTACTGCACCTAGTCCCACCTCAGAGGTATCTGTCTGTACGACAAACTCCTTTGAAATCTGGGGTCACAAGCATCGGTTGTGCACAAAGGGCTTGCTTCAACATTTGAAATGCCTTTTCTGCCTCTGGATTCCACTTAATCATGACCGACCCTCTACCCTTTGTCAGGTCTGTCAGTGGGGCTGCAATGGTGGCAAAATTGGATATAAAACGCTTGTAGTACCCTGTGATCCCCAGAAATGCACAAACTTGCTTTTTATTTATAAGTTGGGGCCATTTTTGAACCGCCTCAATCTTCTTGATCTGAGGCTTAGTCAGCCCTTGACCAATAATGTAGCCAAGGTATTTGGCCTCCTCCAAGCCTAAGGCAAACTTTTTTGGGGTTGGCAGTGAGCCGTGTTTTCCTAAGGGAATCTACAACTGCTTGCACTCGGGGCAAATGAGATTCCCAATCTGGGCTGTGGGTGACTACATCGTCCAAATAGGTGGCATCATATTGGCGATGTGGTCTCAAGGTCTTGTCCACCATTGATATAATGTAAGCATGTTTTAGGGGAGAGGGGGCGTGTTATAAATAAAGTATACAGTTTTACGCTATGAGGCTCTCCCTTTTCATTTGCATGCTGCATGAATAATCCGAGAGGAGATCAATAACAGGAACCAAGCGGGAGGAAGGTAAAGAGAAAGACCAGAGGGTATCCTGCTCACCTATAAGGAGCAGGACAGCGCTCAAAGATTGCGGCTCTGGTAAGTGGGGATCCAAAGGGAAAAACAATAAGGAACACCAACAGCTGGTAAGAGTGGCAGTTTTTTGTGGACTGGTTCCAAGTTTAACCCCATATGGATTGAAATAACTAAGACAGAAGGATTTAGTGACTCTCTATATGAAAACGCAGGGAAAGGAAATACTGAATCCCTGAACATGGACTAATGATATATAGACTTTTAACATGCATTTATATCTGTGATTATAAGTTTATACGCTACTTTATATGTATGCCTATGAAGGAATAATGCTGATAATTTTAGTCAGATAAATATTAATCAGAATACACAGTAAAACACACAGCAAAAATATTAAGCATAAGGAAACAATAGCAAAGAATTACATAAATTTTATGTGGCGCTGCTAACATTAACAGGGGGTGTATAAAGTGCAAGAAAATACACAACGTGTTAAGGTCTGTATAATGTTTCACAAATTTATATAGCAGCAGCCGGTAACCATAGAACATAATTTTAGAAATATCTAAAATAAAAAACCCCTAAAAAATCCCAAATCAAATACAAACTAAAAACGCAGGTGAAAAACCATAAACAACAAATAGGAGCGCTGGGTGCAGAGGCAATCATACAATTATCTTTGAAGTAGACAATTCACAATGAAGGATCCTAGTTCTTAGCTCAGTGGGGACGAAGGTCTTGCGAGGAGGAATTTTTGACTCCAGGGTGGTAGAATGGGCAAGAATGCATGAGATCAGAATGATCGGCTCAGGTTCAGAGGTAGGCTCCTCATCCTGAGTGTCAAATTACCCAGATAGTGCATCAGCCCTACTGTTGCAGGAACCAGGTTTGTACGTAATCATGAAATTGAAATGAGAAAAGAAAAGGTTCCCATTGGATCCAGTTGGCTGCAACTGGATCCAGGTCCCGGCCCCCTGGGTTCCCCAGCTCATGCTCACGGTAAGCTACAGGTGAAATGAAGGGAAAGCAGCAGTGCAAGATATCGAGATGGTGAGTGGGAAAGCCAAGGATCAGGGCTACAAGCAGACAGAAACAGACAGGAGACATGCCAAGGTCTGGTCACTAGCAGACAAGGAAGGTCAAAGAACAAGCCGAGATCGGGGACACTAAAACAAACTGAGAGCACACAGCAGAAGCAACCACACAAGCCTAAAACACAATAATTGGTCGGCAACGAGGCTTGCAGCACATGGTCTTTCATAGTGTTTCCTTAAGTGGAGACAGGGGTGGAGTTCACAGAGGGAAGCTACTTAGCACACAGGTGATGATGCGCACGGCCTCTAAGCTGACACAACCAAAGAGGTAAGCAAACAGACAGGACATGAATTGTACCACAGCAGTCTGGTAATCACGTGTCACCATGTATACAAATCCCCCCAATAGTGCTTGGGTGTAACTTTGCAGGATTCACAAAATCACCTTTGACTAATGTCACAACACTACCAGAATTTAGCAGTGTCAGGTGACCTGGGGTAAGGTAACAGATGTGCCCCGCTGGGGTGCGAATCGCACCACTGAAGTGCAAAGCACACTGCTAAGGTTGCAAAGCCCGCCGCTAAGGTTATGAACCCCTATCTGACTGCTGTGACTAGAGATCAGGATGGTGCAGGGAAGTGGGACTGCTGGGACCCTGACACAGATTGCGCAGGGAGCTAGAGCATAGGTTTCCCCCCAGGGCGCGGAGTCTAAGAGCCAGCAGGTGTTCACCATAGCCTCTAATGGTGAGGATGGACTTGGCTGCAACTGCATCCAGGTCACGGCCCCCGGGGTCCCCCAGCTCACGCTCACGGCAGGCTACAGGTGAAATGGAGAGAAAGCAGCAGTGCAAGATATCAAGAGATGGTCAGTGGGAGAGCCGAGGGTCATGGCTACAAGCAGACAGAAACAGACAGGAGACACGTCAAGGTCAGGGTCACTAGCAAACAAGGAAGGTCAAAGAACAAGCAGAGATCGGGGACACTAAAACAAACTGAGCACATGGCAGAAACAACCACACAAGCCTAACACACAATAATTGGTCAGCAACGAGGCTTGCAGCACATGGTCTTTTATAGTGTTTCCTTAATTGGAGACTGGGGTGGAGTTCACAGAGGGAAGCTACTTAGCACACAGGTGATGATGTGCACAGCCTCTAAGCTGACACAACCAAAGAGGTAAGCAAACAGACAGGACATGAATTGTACTACAGGTTCATGACACAGAGCAGTGACTGGCTTTCCATCCACTGAAATCACACACATTTGTTTTTCCATGCGTTCCTGACATGATGCAGTACATGCTACCTGTGCAAAAAGAGACATGCGTTTTTTCAAGTAAGCATTATCACATTGCATTGATTCATCATTTAGGGAACAGTTAGCAGCAATATGACCGAACGCATGGCAGCGTTAAAATTTTATGCGTTCTGTGCCTCTATATGGCCTCAGAGACCTTCTTGACCTATTTGGCCAGTCTCCTGGTCCTGAGCCCATAGTCTCATTATCTGTGGCAACAGTCTTGTAATTTTTCCCTACGCCCTTGAACCCTGTAACAGTCTTACTGGATCCTCCGGGGGATTTTTCACTCCTAGAGATATTGGAATGGGGCACGAATGGGTCCAACAAGTCCTCGGCAGCAGCATATCTCTCCACCAGGTCCACCAGCTGGTTTGCAGTCTTAGGGTCCCCATGACTGACCCACTTCCTCAAAGTAGAAGGGAGCGGACGCAAATAACAGTCCATGACCACGCGCTCCACAATTTTAGGACCCGGCAATGTCTCTGGCCGCAGCCATTTCTTGGTGAGGTGTATTAAGTCAAACATTTGGGAGTGGGGTGGCTTGTCAGTACTGTATGACCACCGATGCATCCGTTGAGCCCGGACTGCAATGGTGACCCCCAATGCATGCAAGCATCTAAGCTTTCAGTGTCTCATAATCCTAGGCAGCATCTGGTTCCAGGTCATAATATTCCTTTTGGGGTTCTCCTGTCAGGAAGGGTGCTAGAAGTCCTGCCCATTGCTTTTTTTGCCATCCTTCTCGAACAGCAACTCTTTCAAAAGTTGCTAGGTAAGCCTCCACATCATCTGCAGGTGTCATCTTCTGCAGGTAATAGTTGGCACGCACCATTTACTGTTCCACCGGCAAAGGACCTACGGACCCATTCTTTAACTCCACTAGAGCCTCTGCAGACTGGCGATCCCCCTCATGCTGGGCTGCATTGGCCTGGCCATTTGCCTCCTGCTGGGCTGCCGTGGCCTCTGCGACTTGGCGGTTGGTTTCCTGCTGGGCTGCAATGGCCTGACGATTCGCCTCCTGCTGCGCTGCAATGGCCTATGTGACCTGAGGATTGGTTTCCTGCTGCTGGCGATTGTTCTCTGGGTTGCATTACCTGCAGCAGGGCTTTTAACACATCCTTCATCTTTCCACTTGTTTAGGAAGATGCCCCCGGAAAATCCACCATGTGTGGGGGGTTAGCTCAATCGGAATCACCTTCCCTGGGAAAACGGTAGTCCAAACAGCTTGTTTTCAGCTGACTTGTAGCCAGTTTTATTTTAAAAGGCTGCATGTAAAATCAAATAAACAAAATAGAAAATAAATCCTTGCCATCTAGGTGCTTACTAAACATTTCCAGTTTTCCTAACTGAGCGGTGAAGGGATTCTCCCAGTCACCCACAAAACAAAGATAATGCAAACCTTTTGTTTCAGTCAAAAAACAAACTTCAGTTCATTAGTTCTCTTAAGCTTGATGGCTCCTGAGTCCCAGGCCAGAGCAAATCTTTGCTATACTCCTGCTTATTTATACCACCTGTTGGTGGACACAAGTGTACCACAAAATCTGGTCTGGAACCAACCCTGCTAAGGTGGCTGGTAACACCTGGACTGGATTTTGCCTTAGTTCACTGAAAATGAATGCATGTGAGGTGAAACATAACGTCCATCGATCACCCCGCCTTTCATAATGTCACAATAAATATATATTTGTGCTCATAAGTTTACATACCCTGGCAGAATTCTTGGCCATTTTTCAGAAAATATGAATGATAAAACAAAGACATTTCTTTCACTCATGGTTAGTGTTTGACTGAACTGTGCTTATGATGCTCAGTGACAGTTATGAATGGACAGACTGTTCTGTCTGTTCTGTTCTGACTGACTGTTCATTCAGAAAAGGAAGGAGCCAGTAAATTACATATTTACTGGCTCCTTCCTCCGCTCTCCATCCTGATAGATCCAGGACGAGTGGGGGGGGGGGGGGGGGGGGGGG
>BLSH010109530.1:3651600-3663690 GCA_018402905.1 Glandirana rugosa
TGACCACTTACTGTCCTACGGTCGTTACGTCGTACGTCTTTCACGACGGGCCCTCGGTTCGTGTCCTCTCCGTGTCTTCCTCGTGAGACCTAATGTTTTACTGTGTCGACGGACCCTATCCCTGTTCCCTTTTTGTCCGTTGTGCAAAGGCCCGTTTTGTCGGGCAAAGAATTCCTCCTTATGTTTTAAGGATATACAGTAGTACATTATTTACACCCTATAAACAATAGCAATGTGATTATAGTTACTAATAGTCATCCCAACATGGCTATGGCTATGATCATAGCCATAGCTATGGCTCGTAAATGAACATGAACACGTGTACGAGACTACGAATTGGTGAAGTGCAACGTCGCACGACCGCGCAATTGTCAGTTAAAGCGACGCAGCGCCGAATCGCAAAAAGTGCTCCGGTCCTAAAGCTGGAAATCCTTCCGGGGCTGAAGTGGTTAAGCATCAGAGCATGTGCACAAGTACAAGTAAATGCTCGGTATCGATACCGATACTAGTATCGGTATCGGTACAACCCTACTGATAATCATTGATATTAGTGTAACGATAACAAATATCCCACATTTATTACATGATGACATATAGGAATTTTGTATTCCTCCTTAAGAAACGGGCTGTTTTGCCCGGAAACGTGTTGCCTGTTTTTCCCTTGTCCCTATCCCAGGCAGCTGTGTCATTTTGTAATCCAGAGTGCTCCTTCTGTGCCTCTCCTGTGCTTGGCTCCCGGGCAGCACTTTCTGCATGCTGCATTGCTGGCATCCTGTCATTCACCAGTCCCAGCTGCATTTACATTACTGAGCTGTGTGTAGATCCAAGTTCTGCTCCTTACCTACACCTACCTACCTGAGATTTTCTGTGAGCTGGTGATCATGTCATTGTACCAAGCTGGGAGCTGCTGTTTTTACTTGTAAGTGGACGCTATTTCCATTTTCAATAAAGTGGATTGTTATGCTCACATCACTCTGCACTCTGCATTTTGTCTTTCCTATAACCGAATGTGGCTTCTTTGTATTAGTAATATTCAGGGGGTGACCTTGGGAAGTCAGTTCTACCCTGGGCCTCCTGCCTAGGGGAGGGGGGTGTTTGGCTCTTGAATCCTCCTAGTCATGCTGCCTGTGAGGGTGATCATGTGTCTGGGCAAAGGCCTGGGTTTGTAGCCTAGCTTGTTTAACCTGGTTAGTGAGGAGCCATGGTGGAACTCCAGATGTGTTAAGGGGCCAGAGTAGCTTGGATGTGAAGCTTGGACCTCATTGGAGTATGTTTTCTTCTCTCCTGGGTGTTGGCAGCTGAAGTCAAAAGTTCTTCAGTGAGGATCTACAGGGTCAACTTAAATGTTCTCCATCTCTGAAGGCTGCAAGCCCTTTATGTTCCATATTTCTGGTGTCTGCTAGTCCGTGGGTGTCCCTTACCTCTCTCCCTGAAGCGTTGCGTGAGAGTGAATAATCACCTAATGTTTTGCATCTAAGAGTTACTGCGCCAATCTATATACACCACTTCACTATTGCCAAGGACTAGACCCTGAGGTGAAATGCTGGACCACCCTCTCCCTGGGGGTTCCACCAGCCTTGGTATACTCAGTGATCAGACACTTCAAAACTGGTATTTCCCCGGTAAACAGGGAGAGATGGTAATCATAACATGGGGTGCCTTGTTTACAAAAGTAGCTGTAGAGAATTAGAAGTATTTTAGTAAGTAAGGCGGTTTATATATGTTCTTCAACACATACGTTATCAATATATAGCTGTTTGCCTACAGTTCAGCGTTAAGCATCCTAATACAAACAAATGCCTAAGTTGGTTCACGAAAAAAAAACCTCCAGAGTTTGTATTGTTCTTTTCCGCATTGTTTACCTCCTTTGGGAAATGCTCTGCAAGCGATGAGGGATTTAGTGAACTCTCATACACAGTTCATGATTGGATGGTACAGCTGTTTGTCCATGTTAACGATACTCTTTGTTAAAGGTTGTCAGGTGCTTCCAAGAGTTTAGAGTGAAATTAGTGTATTAAATCAGGCAAATCAGTTTTGAAATATAATTTTTATCTTTGACTGGGTTTTCAGAAATAAATGCAGCCTAATATAAGAGTATTGCTTTTAACTTATCTTACTTTTTTGTCATTTCAATCTGTTTGATTTCTCTGGTGTGAAAAAAAGAAATGTTCTGACTTGCAAGATTTGAATATTTTTAGAAAAGCAGGATGGGGTTGACACATTTATGGTAAGAATTATTTTGGAGATTATGGAAAGAGAAATAGACAGGTAAATATCATTAGCAAGTGAATTATATTTTATTTGTATTCCTTAGTCAATATTTGTGTACCTGGTTGTTGTAATCCAATTCCAGTCTTTTGGGAAATGCTAGGGAATAAACAGTAGACATTAGAGGTTTCTCTACAATCCCCTTGAATAATTGCACATTGAATCGTTGTCACATTTTTACATTTAGCGGTTTACTGGCCTGGTTGACAAGTAAACTAGTTAGCTAGTATGGATTGGAATTTAAGTAATTGACACCTTGTTCTAAACACAGTGATCCATAGCTCCATGGAAGGGCCTGCTAGCAATAAAGTAGAGCTATGCTTCTGTCACTGAAATTCTTCTCGCTTGGTGGCTACTGAAACCAAAAACAGGAAGGCAATTTTAAAAAGGTCAGTGGTGACCTGCATTATTTTCTCATGACATGATTCCTTTAAACCCCAACTCTAGACTCAGGTCTCATCCTCTGTTTGCTCCCCCCCCTCCTTAATGCTAAAATAAAATGCATATACCAGGGACTTGCAGTCAGGGGAGGCAGGTGAGGATGAGCCTCACTTGCCATGAACAAAAAAAAAGATTGAGCTTTGAGGGTTGTAGCTTGGCAACCTGGGGTCACAGAGACCACAAATTTGGGGGTAGGTAGCTAAAGTCCTACCCCACCATTGCTCACAATTTGGGGCTCCTATCACATATGGTTCCGGAGATACGGGGCTCCTTGCGCAGCCTGTCAGAAGCTACATACAGCGCGGACAGTTTAAATACAAGCTGGCACACCTTGTTTGCAGCAGACTTCTTCTTGTCAGAGGCACTGAGCTCAATGGACAGCTTGGAGCCTTGGACCAATACTAAAGCACCATTGGTCCAAGCTGTCCAATAAAAATGCTGCAGTGGAGGATCTCCTCTAAAACAGACATGCTCCCTTCCAGCCCAGCCCGCTTAACTACAAGGAAAAAACTTGGGTTTATAGATATAAGGTTTAAAGTTATAACTTGAAATTTCAGTAATTTGTCCGTTAAGCCACCTGCTTAAGTACAGTTTTTGAAAATATAGTAAAATACCTTAAAAACAATATATAGTAATTATATGTATATTACTTATGGTAATTAACCACTTGCCACCCAGGCCAATTCTAAAACTTCTGTCCTACATGTAAAAAACCTATTTTTTTTGCTAGAAAATTACTCTGAACCCCCAGACATTATATATATTTTTTAGCAGTCATCCTAGGGAATAAAATGGTGGTTGTTGCAACTTTTTATGTCACACGGTATTTGCGCAGCACTTATTGAAAAGCGTTTTTTTTTTTTTTTTGGGGGAAAAAAATTTTCATGAATAAAAATAAAAAAACACTAATGTTAGCCTGATTTTTTTGTATAATATGAAAAATGATGTTACGCCGAGTAAATTAATACCTAACATATCACGTTTTAAAAATGTGCCCACTTGTGGAATGGTGCCAAACTTCAGTATTTAAAAATCTCCATAGGCGAGATTTTAAAAAAATGTACAGGTTACATGTTTAGAGTTACAGATTAGGTCTAGTGCTAGAATTATTGCTCTCGCTCTAATGTTCATGGCAATACCTCACATGTGTGGTTTGAGCGACATTTACATATGCTAAAACAAGTCCTTATGCTGGTTAAATTAGTAAACTATAAGAACTAATGAAGGTGTTATATATAGTAACTCACAAAAGTGAGCACACCCCTCACATTTTTGTAAATATTTTATGATATCTTTTCATGTGACAACACTGAAGAAATGGCACTTTGCTGCAATGTAAAGTAGTGAGTGTACAGCTTGTATAACAGTGTAAATTTGCTGTCCCCTCAAAATAGCTCAACACACAGCCATTAAAGTTGTTGTCAACTTGTGACAACCACTTTAACCTACAGGTAAGCCTATGATAAGGCTTACCTGTAGGTGCCCTGCATATCTCCTAAACCTTTATGATTCAGGGGATATGCAGTGTATTTGCTGTGCCGATGTTCACTGCGACTGTGCTGTGACTGGCGGCTCCCACGCGGCCCCGGAAGGAAGTGGGGAAGAAGATGGATGCCGCCAGCATAGGGGACAGTGCTGGACATCGCAGGCTTCGTTTGCAGGTAAGTGGCACATAATGGGCTACTATATGATGCATAGTAGCCCATTATGCTTCTACATTACAGGGGCATGTAGAGGAAAGTAAACCCCATCTGGGTTTACTTCCTCTTTAATGTCTAAACCGTTGGCAACTAAAGTGAGTACACCCCTAAGTGAAAATGTCCAAATGAGGCCTAATTTGCCATTTTCCCTCCCCGGTGTCATGTGACTAATTAATGTTACAAGGTCTCGGGTGTGAATGGGGAGCAGGTGTGTTAAATTTGGTGTCATCACTCTCACTCTCTCATACTGGTCACTGGAAGTTCAACATGGCACCTCATTGCAAAGAACTCTGAGGATCTGAAAAAAAGAATTGTTGCTCTACATAAAGATGGCCTAGGCTATAAAAAGTTTGCCAAGACCCTGAAACTGAGCTGCAGCATAGTGGCCAAGACAATACAGCGGTTTAACAGGACAGGTTCTACTCAGAACAGGCCTCTCCATGGTCGACCAAAGAAGTTGAGTGCACAAGCTCAGCGTCATATCCAGAGGTTGTCTTTGGGAAATAGACGTATGAGTGCTGCCAGCATTGCTGCAGAGGTTGAAGGGGGGGTCAGCTTGTCAGTGCTCAGACCATACGCCGCACACTGCATCAAATTAGTCTGCATGGCTGTCATCCCAGAAGGAAGCCTATTTTAAAGATGATGCACAAGAAAGCAGTTTGCTGAAAACAAGCAGACTAAGGACAGGGATTACTGGAACCATGTCTTGTGGTCGAAAGAGACCAAGATAAACTTATTTGGTTCAGATGGTGTCAAGCATGCATGGTGGCAACCAGGTGAGGAGTACAAAGACAAGTGTGTCTTGCCTACAGTCAAGCATGGTGGTGAGAGTGTCATGGTCTGGGGCTGCATGAGTGCTGCCAGCACTGGGGAGCTACAGTTCATTGAGGGAACCATGAATGCCAACATGTACTGTGACATACTGAAGCAGAGCATGATCCCCTCCCTTCGGAGACTGGGCCTCAGGGCAGTATTCCAATATAACGACCCCAAACACACCTCCAAGATGACCACTGCCTTACCAAAGAAGTTGAAGGAAAATGTGATGGACTGGCCAGGCATGTCTCCAGACCTAAACCCTATTGAGCATCTGTGGGGCATCCTCAAACGGAAGGTGGAGTATGTAATGTCATCATGGAGGAGTGGAAGAGGACTTCAGTGACAACCTGTGAAGCTCTGGTGAACTCCATGCCCAAGAGGGTTAAGGCAGTGCTGGAAAATAATGGTGGCCACACAAAATATTGACACTTTGGACCCAATTTGGACATTTTCACCTAGGGGTGTACTCACTTTTGTTGCCAATGGTTTAGACATGAGTGGCTGTTTGTTGAGTTAATTTGAGGGGATAGCAAATTTACACTGTTAACATATGTTAAGCTGTACACTCACTACTTTACATTGTAGCAAAGTGTCATTTCTTCAGTGTTGTCACATGAAAAGATAGAATAAAATATTTACATAAATGTGAGGGGTGTACTCACTTTTGTGAGATACTGTATATAATCAGAGAATGGTTCTGGTTGATGGGAGGAGTTCTGCAGAGGTCAGATGTCATTTCCAGTCAGTGAACTAGCTGCTCTATCGCACAGACATCCAGCCTCCTATGTTGCTCAGTCTATTTTACATAGCACACCCATCTGCCAATCAATAGCTGGGTGTGTGCTATGTAACCAGAGCACAAGAAAGTACAGGTTAGTTTGCACACAGATCTGTCTAGTAATCTGTGTGCTTCTCCCTGCCTGCTCTCCTCTGGTAATTTATAAACTGGCAGAATAGAAGGAGATAGGAGCTAAAGCAGTGGGCGGACAAAGGCAGGACATAGGTGGGAGTGGGCGGGGCTTCATGGGCCGATCGTGGGCGGAGTCTAATCATGATTCTGTGTAGAATGAAATCCCTCAGCTTCCCATGTGATACAAGAGCCCCTCCCCCACTGATGTCAGGAAGTGTTTTGCACAGAGAGAGACGCCATTGGGGACAATAGGAGTCCAACACAGGCAATTCAAAAACCAGGAAATTAAGTTGTTACCTCACTAAAGGAAGTTCACATGAGAGCAGGGGACAATGTAGAAATCCTTACATCCTTACTGCTTTTTGTGAAACAACTAGTGGCATGTTTACAGACTGTATACATGCATAACATATTGGTTTTTTCATTTTGACCATAGTTCTACTTGGCACTCGAGGCTCCCTAAAGGACTGGGAACCTGAGAACTCTTAAAGTGGTTCTAAAGCCTTAAGGTTTTTCACCTTAATGCATTCTGTGAAGGTGAAAACCCTTCTGTGCTGCAGCTGCCCCCAAACACCTCCCTTTCCTTATCTGAGCCCAATACGATCCAGTGATGTACACAAGGGCAGCAGCTCCCGCCACTGTCTCCCTCCTCATTGGACAGATTGTTAGCAGTGAGAGCGATTTAGCTCTCGCTGTTAATCAAATCTAGTGACACGGGAGTGGGGGGTGGGACAGAGTCCCGCTGTTTGTGTCAATGGATGCAGCAGCAGGGTTCGGGAGCGAGCATGCACGGGTGCCCCCAGGGAAAGCAGGTTTTCCTGGGGTCACCTGATGAAGAGGAGGGGCCTGGAGCACCGGCGGGGAACCCCAGAATAAGAGGATCAGGACTGCTCTGTGCAAAACCATTGCACAGAGTAGGTAAGTATAAGCATGTGTGTTGTTTTTATTTAAAAAAAAACTGAAGCTTTATAACCACATTAACTACCAATCTTGGACTTACTGCCTTTAGGGATCTTTGCCAAACATAGATTAAACAGTCTCTGTGCTACCACTTGTGGATTATTTGCCAATCATGGACACTTGCCTCTTAAGGACTATGTTGATGCTGTTATTCAGGTATGATTACCCTATGGACACTAAAACACCTTGCACAGAAATTCTTGAGATGTTGCCTGATAAGAAGTGTGAGACTGTGTGATGTCTTTCACAGTAAACTGTTAACTGTTTAGTGCCTGGTCTGACGTTTCTCTCTTAAGGGGTGTAATGCACGGCGTATCAAAAGAACAGGGTTGGTAACATGGGGACTGTAGGTATGAGTAGATACAGTACATTTTAGTCCAGCATGTAGTTTTCTGTCTAGTGTAGGCTATATTGCCATTGCTAGGGACAACCGTACAAGTGTCATTAGCTTAAGGCAGCCAACCAACCAAGGAATGGTGACTGACATAGGGTGATGGTTACTTTGGTATTGAAGGGGTGGTGTGCTCATCCTCTTCATTAGCAGTTGGTTTTTCATATGTTGGCGGCACTTACTGGCATAAAAACATATTTATCTATTAGAAATCCATTAAAAACGATGATACAACGAGCACACACATCTCGTGTGGCTTCACCAAACGTGTTTCACACACCTGTGCTTGGTAATGACTAAGCATGGGTGTGTGAAACGTGTTTGCTGAAGCCACAGGAGATGTGTGTGTGCTCGTTGTATCCTTGTTTTTAATGGATTTCTAATAAACTAATATGTTTTTATTCCGGTAAGTGCTTGCTTCTTTGTATCTGTGCTCTGGTTGCGGACCAAGGCTGGCACCCGGCAATTATCACAGCAGGAGGGATCCCATTTTTTTCACCTGGAGTTGTGTAACCTTCTGTGCAATATTCTTTCACATTTTGGACTGGACCTGCGGCACAGAGTACCTATGTTGTGAGGTTAATTCCCTGTATCTGCTAGTAACTGTCACATGTCACAAGTATTGCTGGGTTGTTGGGTGCCAGTGCTGGTGATGTTCTCTAACTGTGTTGTAGTGTTTGCAGTCCTTAGTGTAACAGTCAGTCATTTAGCAATGGGTTAATAGAGGGTTGAAGGAGAAGTATAGTCAAAGGTCGTTTGGCTGTACTTCTGTGGATCCCAGGAGCGCAGTTCGTTTTGCACTCCTGTAACCCGTTTTCAGCAGACAGCGGGCTGAAGCCTGCTGTCAGCTGACATCACAGAGCCGATCCAGGCTTGGGAAAAACTGTGACCTTATGGTCGGATCCACCCACATTCCTGGACCGGCACCCAGCTAAGCTTTTTAGCGAGCCTCTGTGTTAGAAGAAAATACTTGTTCCCAGCAATTCTGGGCGTTTCCGCGGTGGTGCGCGCGCCCCCGGAAACGGTGCCAAGCGGCGCCTATTTAAACCCAAGGACTCCTGCATTGAACTGCTGCTCGTTCTACAGCGTTCCAGACCTGTGGGCCACAGCTCCCCCACCTGTTCCTGTGTTCTTTTGCCTCCTGTTGACCCGACTTGCCTTGACCTGTTGTCCGCTACCTGCACCGAACCCGGCTATCCACAACCATCCGTTTGTCTACTCCTCGGTACCTCCACTGCCCGCCCGTTAAACGAACCTTTGCCTGGACTTGACGATCCGCCTGCCTGATCCTTTTGTACCTCTCTGCCTGCCTGTTGCCGACCCTGCCTGTACGACCACTCTTCTGTCCGCACGACTTCCTGGAACCTCACTACAGCATCAGTGACCATCCAGCCCTCGTGCCATCCCATACTCTTGGGCCTCTGTCTACACTACCAGGGGTCCTTGAATCGGGTGCTCAAGAGCGGTTGTTCCCTGCACAAGACAGACTCCACCGTCAGGTACGTAACAGAAACGAGCAGCCAAGACTGAGTCTGCGCAGGGAACACGCTCCGCTATGGACGACTTGTGCGCCCATCTGGCTGGCCTCACCCAGGCTGTCAAGAACCTGCAAGAGGGATACACCCGATTGGAAGAGCGGGTACAGAAACTGTCTACCTCCCCGGCCTCCGGTTCCACAGCTGACCGCACCATCGTGGCCCTGCCCTCGGAGCCCAAAGTCCCGCTGCTGGATAAATTCTCCGGGGACCAACGCAAGTTTCGGGTCTTCCGGAGCGCCTGCGACCTATATCTGGGTCTCCAGCCACGGACATTTTCGTTAGAGAGCACCAAGGTGGGATTCGTGATCTCTCTGTTGCAGGGTGAACCCCAAGCCTGGGCCCTCCGACTATGGGAGCAGAATGCCCCCGAGATTGCCTCTGCTGCAGCCCTTTTCCTGGCCATGGCGCAGCTTTATGATGATCCCCATCTGGCCGCCAAGGCCGAAGCCACCCAGTACAACCTCCAGCAGGGCCGCCGCCCTGTGGAGGATTATGCCGCTGAATTTCAGCGTTTGAGTTCAGATACCGACTGGGGCAGCGCGGCACTCATCTTTCAATTTCGCATGGGGCTGTCAGAGGCAGTAAAAGATGAGTTGGCTCGAGTGGGGATTCCTAAGACCCTGGAGGAGCTGGTCACCTTGGCCATCTCCATAGACAGGCGCATCAGAGAGCGCCGCGCCGAGAGGTCCTCTGTACAATTGCGTCCCACCTGGATGCTCCCTCGGGTGCCCAGTTACCCGACGCCGCCGGCCTTCCGGCCAACGACCTCCTCCTCCTCTCCTCCGTATTCTTCTGAGCCCATGCAGGTTGGCTTGCTTTGACCATCACTCTCCAGTGAGGAAAGACAACGCCGGTTCCAGCTGAGTCTGTCTCTATTGTGGAGAACCTGGTCACATGGTTCGGACATGCCCCGCGAAGCGCGGTAAGTGCTTGTCCACTGTCTCTGGTGTACCGGTTAACTCCCGTGCCCATCTCACTATTTTCTTGTCGCTGCAGCTTCTCGGAGTGATTATCACTGTGCCGGCAATCCTTGATTCCGGCACGTGCAGCTGTTTTGTCGATCTGGATTTTGCGGCACAGCACCACATCCCCCAGCAACCCAAGGCTCACAAACTGGTGATCCGCCTGGCTGATGGATCACACATCAAATCCGGAGTCATCACACATGAGACGATCCCTCTGCTCACCTGCACCCTGGATGGTCACCAGGAACATCTGCGGCTGGATGCCATTGCCTCTCCGCTCTGCCCCATCATCCTGGGATTGCCCTGGCTCCAGGCCCACAACCCCAGCATCGACTGGGCCACTGGAACCGTCCAGTTCCTATCTCCGTATTGCCGTCGGCATTGTCTGGGCCCTAGGGATGGGATTGTTCCAAATCTCCTCAACCTGGAGGCCGACACTGAACCGGATGTTCGGGCTCTTCTTCCCCCAGCCTACCATGCATTCATAGATGTCTTTAGTAAGAAGGGGGCAGACAAACTTCCGCCGCACAGGCCCTACGATTGCCCCATTGAACTGCTGCCTGGGGCAGAGGTGCCGTTCGGGAGGAACTACCCTCTTTCCGAACCTGAATTGGCGGCCCTTAAATCCTACTTGGAGGAGAACACCAAGAAAGGATTCATCAGGCCATCTACATCTCCGGCCGGAGCCGGCATCTTCTTCGTGGAGAAAAAAGACCACTCACTCCGGCCATGCATAGATTATAGGGAGCTCAACCGGGTAACCATCAAGAACCGGTACCCGCTACCTTTGGTTCCTGAACTTTTTCAGCGGCTAGGGTCAGCAACTGTCTTTACCAAGCTTGACTTACGGGGGGCATATAATCTTATCCGGATCAGGGAGGGAGATGAGTGGAAGACTGCATTTCGTACTAGGTTTGGGCATTACGAATACCTGGTGATGCCCTTCGGCCTATGTAATGCCCCCACAACCTTCCAACATTTCGTCAACGACGTGTTTCGAGACTTCCTGGATATTTTTGTTATAATTTACTTAGATGACATCCTGGTCTTTTCCAATTCCTTGGAGGAACACTGCAGGCACATCACCAAGGTTCTTGGGTGTCTACGGCAGCATGGCTTATACGCCAAAGTGGAGAAATGTTCGTTTGAACAGCCCAGCATGCATTTCCTGGGGCTGGTCATCTCTATGATGGGCGTCCACATGGATCCCCAGAAGGTTTCCACCATCCTGGAATGGCCTGCACCCACGGACCGAAAAGGAGTACAGAGGTTTGTGGGCTTCGCAAACTTTTACAGAAAATTTATTAAAGGATTTTCCACCATCGTAGAGCCCATCACAAGTTTAACCAAACAAAATATCCAGTTCCAGTGGTCCCCCGAAGCTCAAGCCGCTTTTCAGAAACTCAAGGCCCTCTTCACGTCTGCTCCTATTCTGAAGCACCCGGATCCAGCTTTGCCATACGTCCTGGAGGTGGGCGCATCTGAGACTGCAGTAGGGGCTATCCTGTCCCAGCGCCAGGGTGTCAAGGCCCTGCTCCACCCAGTGGCATTCTTTTCTAGGAAGCTGACCGAGCCGGAGCGGAACTACGACGTGGGAGACCGGGAGCTACTGGCTATTAAATCTGCATTAGAAGAGTGGCGCCATTTGTTGGAAGGGGCCTCTCATCCATTTTTGATATTCACTGACCATAAAAACCTGGAATATCTCCGAACTGCAAAGAGATTGAGACCTAGGCAAGCCCGCTGGGCGCTATTCTTTTCCAGGTTTCATTTTCACCTTACATACCGTCCCGGATTCAAGAATAGTAAACCCGACGGCCTCTCCCGAATGTTCAAGGAACCAGGCAATACCACTCCACCGGATACTATACTTCCTGCATGGAATTTTCTGTTAACAGATGAGGACTTTCTCTCCCAACTTCGTCGGGTCTTGGACGAGTCCGCCACCGATTGAGACACTCGATTGTCCGTAAGGGATGGTCTATGGTGGCTGGGACGGAAGATGTTTATTCCGGCAAGCCTGCGGCTTAGAGTTTTGGGTCGTTGCCACGAACTGGCAGGACATTTTGGCACACAAAAGACCGCTGAGCTCGTCTCA
>BLSH010109530.1:3663700-3689481 GCA_018402905.1 Glandirana rugosa
GGTGACCCACCTCGTCCCGGAACTGTGGGACCGCGACCCTGTCCTATCGGGGATGACGTCAGAGGTTACGCAGGTGGAGGTCCTGCATACCGTTTCGACCTAGGCCCACGAAGTCTTATCCTCGTCTACACTTCTCCCGTAACTCAAAGACTTTTCGCCGAACTCGAAGCCCCCTGGTGACCTTGGCCTATAAAACAAACCAATTTGAACACTACCCGAGGTGTTACCGCCTTTTAGGAAATTATTTAAAAGACATTTTCAAACGCTTCGGGTGTTTGGAGACATGAGGAAAAGCCAGGCACCCACGTCCGGTAAGGTCCTACCACCTTTGGAAGGTTTCCACCATCCTGGAATGGCCTGCACCCACGGACCGAAAAGGAGTACAGAGGTTTGTGGGCTTCGCAAACTTTTACAGAAAATTTATTAAAGGATTTTCCGCCATTGTGGAGCCCATCACAAGTTTAACCAAACAAAATATCCGGTTCCAGTGGTCCCCCGAAGCTCAAGCCGCTTTTCAGAAACTCAATGCCCTCTTCACATCTGCTCCTATTCTGAAGCACCCGGATCCAGCTTTGCCATACGTCCTGGAGGTGGACGCATTGGAGACTGCAGTAGGGGCTATCCTGTCCCAGCGCCAGGGTGTCAAGGCCCTGCTCCACCCAGTGGCATTCTTTTCTAGGAAGCTGACCGCCCCAGAGCGGAACTACGACGTGGGAGACCGGGAGCTACTGGCTATTAAATCTGCATTAGAGGAGTGGTGCTATTTGTTGGAAGGGGCCTCTCACCCTATTTTGATGTTCACTGACCATAAAAACCTGGAATATCTCCGAACTGCAAAGAGATTGAGACCTAGGCAAGCCCGCTGGGCGCTATTCTTTTCCAGGTTTCATTTTCACCTTACATACCGTCCCGGATCCAAGAATAGTAAGCCCGACGCCCTCTCCCGAATGTTCACAGAACCAGGCAATACCACTCCACCGGATACTATACTTCCTGCACGGAATTTCCTGTTAACAGATGAGGACTTTCTCTCCCAACTTCGTCGGGTCTTGGACGAGTCCGCCACCGATTGAGACACTCGATTGTCCGTAAGGGATGGTCTATGGTGGCTGGGACGGAAGATGTTCATTCCGGCAAGCCTGCGGCTTAGAGTTTTGGGTCATTGCCACGACCATAAACTGGCAGGACATTTTGGCACACAAAAGACCACTGAGCTCGTCTCACGGTCGTTCTGGTGGCCCAACATTTTGGAGGACTGTAGGAAGTATGTTGGAGCCTGTCCCGTCTGTGCCAGGAACAAAACAGACAGAGCTAAAGCCTGGGGTCTGTTGAACTCCCTTCCTATACCTGAACGTCCGTGGTCGCAACTGGCGATCGATTTCATCGTGGAACTCCCTCCGTCAGAGGGGTTTTCTACCCTCTTTGTCATTGTGGACCGGATGACAAAGATGGCTCATTTCATCCCTATGAAGGGGACCCCTTCAGCGGCCGAAACAGCCCGTATATTCATAAAGGAAGTTGTCCGACTGCATGGAGTGCCCAGCAACATTGTGTCTGATCGAGGCGTCCAGTTCACATCAAGATTTTGGAGAGCCTTGTTTGCTGGATTGGAAATCGAACTGGCATTCTCCTCAGCGTACCACCCCCAGACCAACGGACAAACAGAAAGGACGAACCAGACGCTGGAGCAATACTTGCGATGTTTTTCGTCCTTCTCCCAAGATGATTGGGTTGCACTGCTGCCTGTGGCCGAGTTCGCCTACAATAATTCTATCCATTCGGCCACCCAGCAGTCCCCATTTTGGGCCAATTATGGCTATCATCCCACATTTCTGCCCGACTTGAATCCAGAGTGTTCCGTTCCAGCCGCCCAGGATGTCACCAACTTCCTCCACACCAATTGTCGACTCCTTCAGGACACGTTAACCAAATCCCAGGAGGCTAGCAAGGAAGCCTATAACAAGAAGAGATGGGGGGAGATGGAGCTCCAACCCGGTGACCATGTTTGGTTATCAACCAAAAATTTGAAACTTGCATGCCCCTCGAAAAAATTGGGCCCGAGGTTTCTGGGGCCTTTTCCCGTGAAAAGACAGATTAACCGGGTGGCATTCGAACTTGATCTTCCACCATCTCTGAAGATCCACCTGGTTTTCCACGTTTCCCTACTAAAGCCCGTAGTCCGCGATTCCTTCTCTGGCCGAAAAATAGGACCACCAGGTCCCATCCTAGTTAATGGAGAGGAGGAGTTTGAGGTGTAAGCAATTTTAAAAAGCCGCCGGAGAACTGGTGTGACCCAATATCTGATCAAGTGAAAGGGTTTCGGCCCGGAAGAGAACTCGTGGGAACCCGAAGGGAACATCCATGCTCCCGGACTGATTCAGGCCTTCAAACGAAAGCGCCAGGATGGTGACACTCGGTAGGCATCCGGAGGCTGCCCCTTGGGGGGGGCAATGTTAGAAGAAATACTTGTTGCCAGCAATTCTGGCCGCACGCGCCGGAAACTAAACCCAGGGACTCCTGCATTGAACTGCTGCTCATTCTACAGCGTTCCAGACCTGTGGGCCACAGCTCCCCCACCTGTTCCTGTGTTCTTTTGCCTCCTGTTGACCCGGCTTGCCTTGACCTGTTGTCCGCTACCTGCACCGACCCCGGCTATCCACGACCATCCGTTTGTCTACTCCTCGGTACCTCCGCTGCCCGCCCATTAAACAAACCTTTGCCTGGACTTGACGATCCGCCTGCCTGATCCTTTTGTACCTCTCTGCCTGCCTGTTGCCGACCCTGCGTGTACGACCACTCTTCTGTCCGCACAACTTCCTGGAACCTCACTACAGCATCAGTGACCATCCAGCCCTCGTGCCATCCCGCACTCTCGGGCCTCTGTCTACACTACCAGGGGTCCTTGAATCGGGTGCGCAAGAGCGGTTGTTCCCTGCACAAGACAGACTCCACCGTCAGGTACGTAACACTCTGAGAGCCTGAGCCGGATGCTCCCACCCCCTCCACCTATCCAGCGCTCCAGTAAACAGGATGGGGAGGTGGGGGGTGTTGAGCAGGTAATGGTGACTGGCAGTCACCATCTCTCTGCTCAGGGCACTCTGGGAACCGAGCAATCGGCGGTGCTTGATTTCTCAGTTCTCAGCCTTAGAGCCGGCATCGGACCAATGCTGCATCCACCTAGGTAAATATGATTCTAAAATATAAATCCCATACTTCTTTTTTAACTGTGTTTACGGTGACTCACTTCTAAGTCTGGAGGTATGCCTTAATGCTAAATTTCGCACAGAGCAAGCTAAAATTGTTTAAAAACCAAAATGTTAAAGTGGCAGACCTGATGGACCACTTGGTCTTTTTCTGCTCTCACTCTTCCCACTTTCAAAGTGCCAAGCAACATTGTGAAAACCAATTCACAAATAAGGCAAACTAGACAACCGCAATTTTCCGTCTGCTTGAATGTATGCTCTTACACAAAACATACGGTAATTGAATAAGTCAAAAGAGGGACACCAATCCCTTTTGTACTGTAGAGAAGGTGTCTAGAGCTTCAGCCTATAGAAGCAGACAACCAATGCAGACCAAATGATCTCTTATTAGACAACCTAGCTTGCACTTCTCACCCTGAAGCACGGAAAAACCTGTATTAAATGCGTATTTGTAAAATAGGGATTTTATGTAAATAATAAAATAAATACAGACATAAAGAAACAAAAACTTGAGCCTCCTATAATGTTGCAACCATGAATACAGAATAATGCTTGCGTGTGCGCTCATAAATATGCACAGATTGCATTCACCTATTGTAATCCAGAACATGAAAATAATCCGCTTTGTGAATAGTACTTATTATCCGTTCTGCTTGTTATCATGGGACAATTTTATTTCACTTATTTATATAGAGCTAACACTTTGTTGGCAGGGATTTACAGAGAGCATTTAACTATTCCTATCAGTCCCTGCTCCCAAAATAACTTACAATGCATGTCTCTGCCACAATCAAACCCAAATTAGGGCCAGTTTAGGTGCAAGATAATTAACGTAGTACTTTACTTATCAAGTATTTGACAGCCAGGGACGATAATTTCCCCTCTTCTATATAGCAAAAGAATTTAATTTTCACAAGTAGTCATAAGATGAAACAATAATAATGGGCAGAAAGCAACTCAGACCGTAAAAATTGAAGTGTCCCCCTGAACAGGTGACAAGGTTTATAAAGGCGAAAATGGCAGAAGCAATAAAGTCCCGTTTTTAAAGTGGTAGTAAACCGCAAAAAAAAAAAAAACATTGGACCCCTGCAGGATAATTTCACAATGTGCTAGTATGCACAGCATACTAGCACATTATGACAGACTTACCTTAAAATGAAGCCTTCCAGTGGCACGCTCTCACCTCTGCCGGGGCTTCCAACTTCTCCCAATCTTCCCTCTGGGTTCACAGGCTTTGGACGTTTGAATGGCCAAGCCGCGATGATGTCACTCCCACGCATGCACACGGGAGCCACAGCACATAGCTCTAAATAGATGACACCGGCAATATCTCCTGAATGGTGTATGTTTATGCAATATTTACTGTACCTAGTAAAGGATTAACTGTAGGTATAAATCAAAAAGTGGACTTTACTACCGCTTTCATTTTATTTTAAATCTTGCATCTTAAAATAATCAAAGCGTTTTAGGGGATGAAAGGGTCCTCCTAATCAGGGCTACAAATAACACATAATGGATCGCCAACAGTGTACAATATTGACTGGTATATGTGGCAATCTTTCATGTGTTTTTGTAGCCCCGATGAAGGGGGACCCTTTGAACCCCTGAAATGCGTTGTCGTTTAGGGCTGATTCACACCAGATTGTGGTGTGGGAAAGGTTTGTTCTTCTTAATGATACCCCAAGCATAGATTGCAAATGCATTATGTCTGCCTGCACCAGATTGAATGGTACCACAGTACCATGAAAATTGGTGTGATGTGTTTTTGAAAAGTATTGCATGCACTACTTTTTGTGCGATCCAGTGTGATTTCAGCCCATTCATATAAATAGGCTGAAAACTGTACTGCACTGAATCGCACAGGAATTGATTCAAGTATGAACTGGCCCTTAATGATGCACGATTCTCAATGAAATTAAAGAAGCATTGCAACAACATAACAATTGCTCTTCAAATGCTACAAGGGTGGCAAGTGCATATAGCTCTTAGTCTGGTTTAGTTCTGTGGCCCCATTGTGGATAAAAAGCACCTCATTATTTCTGGTAATGCTAGCTCCACCCCAAGCTGAAGCCCAATTTGTGAACACTCTTATGGGGGAGGTACAGCGGCAACAGTAGCATCGCCCCCTTCTCTCAGTAGAAAAGGATTTTGTACAGTGTTCCAGCTTGGCCCGCTGGCACTGATTAACAGAATAGTTTATATAAGTTCCTTGAAGAGCATCCAGGCAACCAAAGGACACTGAGAAGGAAGTTACTGTCTACTTCAAATGGAGATCATCTGTCCCTGACCGCATGTAATTTCTCCATGTGCAATTACATGTAAACAGCTGTGGTAACTTATTCATTTCTATGCAATTGCAGCTGTTCACATACTTCTGTCTGAGATTCCTTCCACGAGAATCCACTGTATATCCCTAACCATAAATGTGAATGGGGCCTAAGGCCTCATTTACACTGCTGCTGGAAAATGGACGTTTTGAGGCATTTGGGCATTTTTTTTCAGCTGCCCCTGAACTTACCTCTGTTATCTTTTCAGTACATTTACACAGGGTCGTTTAAGGTCGTTTCCAGGCAGTTGAGTTTAAAGGCTTTTTTTGGAATGCAAAAAATGGGTTCAGGCGCCAGTTCAGAGGCATTTGAAATGCCAAACAGCTTGTAAATGCTGCTAAATGCGCCTACTCGCGTCTAGAACCATTTCATTTACAGGTGTTTTAAATCTAAAAAAAAAATGCTCCTAGACGCAAACGCGGCAAAATGCGGCAAACGGACGTTTTAGACGCCAGCTTCTAACTGTCAAAAAAGATCATTCAGGGGAGGTTGATATAGCATCCCGTGTAAATGGAGCCTAACAGTGCTGTGTACTATTGTTTACTTGCAGCCAGCTAATCCTTTCTTGTGATTGCTTGTTTAATCTGTGCTGAATGACGGCACTTATCTCCAGCATGCATGTCCTGCCAATCGGATCTAATTTTGCCTTTGTCTCCTTGTGAGCAGCGTGGTAAGATAATGGTGGTGAGAGGGGATGAGCTGTCCAACCAAAACAGATCAGAATGGTACCAAGTGTTATATGCACCTGGTCCCTTTGGGGATTCAACTAGGATGTTTAGAATCATAATGATACTTCTTTGTTAGATCTGGACTGGGAAGTGGTTCTAAAGCTAAAACGTTTTTTAGCGGCTTGCTATGGGGCAGATATAAAAGTGGTGGAGCCTAGATTTCTGGCAGAGGACCCCAAAAGAGGAAGGTCATTGCTGCTCCGTGCAATACCATTTGTCATAACCAATTATTTTTGCATTTAGAAATACTAAATTACTAAAATAGAAAGTGGAGTGATTCCCACAAGCAAACTTGATGGCTGCATTAATTTTTTTTCTAGGCGTTCTTTCTTCTATTTATATCTGGTGATCCAGCAAGTAAGTCTATTGTTTTTCAAAAGAACAAGCTCTCCAACAAAATGTGTCAGTTACAGAAATAAGACAAACCTTTTAACACTGCCAGTCGTGCTTAAAATGATCAGCTTTTATTTATGTAAAATATTTATCCCAAAATTAAAAAAAAAAAAATGGTTGTTGTAACTGCTTGTGTAACTGGTGCTGGAGTTTGGCTTCAATTTGTTAAAGAGGTTGTAACCCTAAAAAAGAAAAAAAAAATCATGCTCAATTGTCCCTTTCGATCTTCTACAGTACCTGATTGATCCTGGCTGCTCCCGTCTTATCCTCACATTTATAATGGCTGCTGAGTCATAAAAGTGTGGTCAGTTTACATGCCTCCATCATTCCAGCTCTCTCCTTGTGCATCTCCCCCTCCTTTCTTCCACCCTCTCTCCCTGTCTGTTCCATAGTCTGCAGTCTGTGTGAGAACACCATCTCCTCCCCGCCCCTCCCCTCTTCTCCTGCAAGATAGAGCAGTGCTATTCCCCTGAAGCTACTCCTCCCCTCCTCTTTGTTAACCTGTTCCCACCCAGGCCAATTCTGACATTTCTCTACTACATGTAACAATTGAGTACT
Source organism: Glandirana rugosa (assembly GCA_018402905.1). NCBI lineage: Eukaryota > Metazoa > Chordata > Amphibia > Anura > Ranidae > Glandirana > Glandirana rugosa. The sequence goes on from BLSH010109530.1 coordinate 3,670,910, forward strand.
GTCCGTGATACTTTTTTTATTTGCACTAACATACAATTTTTCAGGACAAGCTTTCGGGGTCTGTCCCCTTCTTCAAGATCCAAGCAGTACCAATTTAACTAATTCACAAAGGTTTTAGCAGAATGTTAAAGTGGTTGACAAGTCTATTTAAAAAAAAACAAAAATACACCTGCAAGAGAAAGGCATAATGAGCTAGTATGCATCGCATACTAGCTCATTATGAAATGCTTACCTTAGATCGACGCTGTAGCAGCGGTCCCCGAGCACCGCTGTGACTGGCGACATGCTGTGTCCCTCGTCTTCCAGGATCCCGGGCACCGACCAATCACAACGCGGACTCCAGCACTGTGATTGGCAGGAACCGTGCTGACGTCACTCCTGCGCATGCACATGGGAGCTGTAATTTACGGAACACTTAGGGAAGAAACGGCCCAGTTGGGCCGTTTCTTCACTGCGCTTGTCACGATGATGCTGGCACATGCAAATACAGGGAATATCTCTTAAACGGTGTTTAGGAGATATTCCCTGTACCTACAGGTAAGCCTGAATATAGGCCCACCTGTAGTTTAAATTGGTTGTCATGTCTTGACAACCACTTTAAAAAACACAGACACACACGCGCGCACACACAAACAAATGTACACAGCAATGGTAATAAAACTAGCATAATTAGTAAGATAAGAAAGAGGGAGAGCTATAGACTGGGGGGGGGGGGGGGGGTCAGGTAGGTAATGACAGTCACAAAGGGGGTCGTAAAACTATCAGATAATGAGTAAGAGAACCCATATCCAAATTTAGGCAGTTATCCTTTGTGTCAAATAGAATTATCATTCTTGGTTCAAAAGTTTTCCTTTCCTGAATAGTTTTGAAATTCCCTTTAAGAACTAAGACATTGAGGTCTTCCAATCTGGTCCGGTTGGGAGAAATGATGTCCCACAGGTCTGCAGAACTCATCTTCTTTAAGTTCCTTGATGGTGTGTCTGTGCAAGTTTATTCTTGCAACTTCTGTCCTGTTTCGCCAACATGAGATCCTTTGCTACACCTTTTGCATTGGATGAGGTATACAACATTACTGGAGGTGCAGTTGTATGACCTTGTGATATTGAAGGTCCCTTTTGTGTGACACTTTTAGATGGATTGATTTGGTTACAGAGTTTGCAGCATTTTTTATTGCAGGGGTTGCTTCCATTATTTGTGACTTCATAATCAGAATGAAGTTTCCTGTTGATTAGTTTGCCTGAGGTTGGGTGATTGTCTGTCTGAATGCCACTATTGGGGATTATTGGAATATTTCTTTCAGAGTTTCATTCTCTGTTATGGTGGGTTGTAAATCTTTGATTATCTTTCTTATCCCTTCTAGTGCTTGACTATACCTTTGACAACGTCTATCTGAAGACGAAACGTGCGGCAGGGAGGACGCGCTGACGTCATCGCCTTCGAGTTTACTTGTTGTTAGCTGGACAGTTTTTTTATGCTGTTTCTGCGCATTATTCTTATCTTGAAATGTAAGTGCAATACTTTCATTTTTAATAAACAGAAGTGGTACAGTATTACACTATCTAAGCTGTTTATTGCATGGTGGATACAACGGGGGAACGGACTTGGAGTGAGGTATTTCTGGATACTGAATTACGATGGAGAGGAGACTCTTTATTCCCTAAGGTGACCCTGGCTGGGTGAAAAGCCTAGGTGCTTTTCTTACTTATGTCTGGTGAACAGATTTGGTATTTGGTGACGGATTCCCACAAGACTATCTGGTGTCTTCACACACCCGGTGCCCCGCTCCCCTTCCCCTCACTATGTGAATGTGCTGCCTTGTTTATATGAACATTTTTCCACAATAAGGGCATACAAGCTGGACTTGATTGAAGATTCACACTTTCTTTTTGGTTTCAGTTTCATATGAGGAGTGTTTTTTATGATTATTCCTCAATATCCTAATATGCAGGACCTTTTGATATAGAGGGTATTTACCCACATTTTTAGCATACGGACATTTATATTTAAATGGTAAAGTTTACCCCACACATTGTATGGGGAATAGATGTATCTAATTTGTGCTGGTTTGTAAGCAATTTTTCCAGCGGTGAAGCCTTTGGTTTAGCGCAGCTCATTTTATTTTAACTGTTTATTCCACCTAGTTTTTGGTTGGGACTGCAGCTTGCCTCTTTGAAATAACGTACCACTAGCACGGTAAAATCAACAATACAAGCTGGACTATATATGGTTACTAGAGGTACACTGTTGTTGTTTTTTTTCTCTTTGTATTGAAGTCGATTTTCTCTTTGGGTTTTCAAGGTCGTGTTTATGCTGGTGCTGATGATTTTGTCATTGTAACCTTTCTTATGGAAGATGTATACTAGTTAGTGTTCTGAGATGTTTACCTCTGTCTTCTGAGTCTTTATCTCTGGGAATACAGAAATAAAACATATCAGAACACTAGCAGACTCCTTTCATAAGAGAGGTTACAAGGACAAAAGCATCAACACCAGCATAAACATGGCCTTGAAAACCCAAAGAGAAAATCGACTTCAATACAAAGAGAAAAAAAAACAACTGTACACCTCTAGTAACCACATAAAATCCAGTATTAGAAGGCATACGAAAGATAATCAAAGATTTACAACCCGTAATAACATAGGATGAAACTCTGAAAGAAATATTCCAACAACCCCCAATACTGGCACTCAGATAACCACCCAATCTCAGACATAAACTGATATAAACTAATAAGTAGGAAGCTTAATTCTGATTAAGTCACAAATAATGGAAGTAAACCTGCAATAAAAAATGCTGCAAATTGTGTGATCAAATAAATCTAAAAGTGTCAAACACACAAAAGGGACCTTTAATATCCTGGGATCATACAACTGTACCTCCAGTAACAGGACAGAAGTTGCGAAGAAGGATGAATTTGCAGACCCACCATCAAAGAACATAAAGAAGATGAGTTCTGCACACTTGTGGGACATCATTTCTCACAACCGGACCACACTATGGAAGACCTCAATCTTTTAGTTCTTAAAGGGAATTTCAAAACTATTCAGAAACAATGAAGTACTTTTTTTTTATTTGCACTAACATACAATTTTTCAGGACGAGCTTTTGGATTATATCCCCTTCTTCAAAGTCCCTTTTGTATGTTAGTGCAAATTAAAAAAATTTCAAGCAATTGTTTCTGTTGCAAGTGCACTAACAGGGCTACAGTCACCTCAAGACTATTCAGGAAAGGAAAATGTTTGAACTAAGAATGATAATGGGTTTTCTTACTCATTATCCAACAGTTTTATGACCTCCTCTGTGACTGTCACGACCCCCCCCCCCCCCCCCCAGTCTATAGCTCTCCCTGTATCTTATCTCACTAACTATGCAAGTTTTACTACCATTGCTGTGTACATTTGTGTGTGTGTGTTTTTTTTTTTGTATTTATTTATTTTTTAACATTCTGCTAAACCAGTGGTTCTCAACTCCTCCACCAACAGGCCAGGTTTGCAGGATAACTGAAATACATCACAGGTGATATGATTTGCTGCTCAGTGATAGCAATATTCTAGTCTGCATATCCCCAGGGTAATACTTAAAACCTGGCCTGTTAGTGGGTCCTGAGGACAGGAGTTGAGAACCACTGTGCTAAATCCTTTGTGAATTAGTACTGCTTGGACCCTGAAGAAGGGGACACACGCCGGAAGCTTGTCTGGGACTCATCACAGACTCGCGTATGCACGGTGTGCGCCCGGCTTTGAAGCCAAAGCGGGATGCCCACACTTGGGATGTCGGCGCTGCACGGAGGAGGGGAGAAGAGCGACACTGCGGGCGTCTGCATTGCTGGAGCCTGGGACAGGTGAGTGCCAAATTATTAAAAGTCAGCAGGTACACTTTTTGTAGCTGCTGACTTTTAATAGGGTGGAACTCTGCTTTAGCTATAAATGAAGTTTCCCTAAGTGCATTGGCTGTCAGTGTAGTGCCCCTAGATACATTGGCAGTCAGTGTAGTGCCCCTTGTTACATTGGCAGTCAGTGTAGTATCCTTAGTTACATTAGCTATAAATGTAGTTTCCCGAAGTACATTGGCGGTCAGTGCAGTGCCTCTAGTTACATTGGCAGTCAGTGTAGTGCCTCTGGTTACATTGGCAGTCAGTGTAGTGCCTCTAGTTACATTGGCAGTCAATGCAGTGCCTCTAGTTACATTGGCAGTCAGTGTAGTGCCTCTTGTTACATTGGCAGTCAGTGTATTATCCTTAGTTACATTAGCTATAAATGTAGTTTTCCTAAGTACATTGGCAGTCAGTGTAGTGCTTCTAGTTATATTGGCAGTCAGTGTAGTGCCTCTAGTTACATTGGCACTTAGTGTAGTGCTTCTAGTTACATTGGCAGTCAGTGTAGTATCTTTAGTTACATTAGCTATAAATGTGGTTTCCCTAAGTACATTGGCGGTCAGTGTAGTGCCTCTAGTTACATTGGTAGTCAGTGTAGTATCCCCAATTACATTAGCTATCAATATAGTTTCCCTAAGAACATTGGTGGCCAGTGCAGTGCCCTCCTCTTTTTGCCAATCAGTGTAGAGACTTTTACATAGGTGACCAGGGTCGGGCCCCTATCACGTTGGTCACCAGTGTTTTGCCCCCAGTTGCATTTGCAGTCAGTGTGGGTACATTGACAATCTGTGAACTGCCTTTCTTGAAATTGGTAGTGAGTGATTTGGTACCCTCTTATGTTGAGTTCAGTGGGAGCAAAACTAGTCATTAGTTTCAGAGGGTTACTTATCTAAGAAGCTGCATCCAGCTCTGGTAAGTAATATCACCACAGTACCAAGCAAGCATCATCAGGGCCAACCTGCCTTTGGTACCCCACTGAAGGAAAATCATATAAACTCCTTGATAGAAACTGGACTCAGGATCCCAGCGCTGCAAGGTCAATCATACAAACAACGTAAGCACTTGTAGAATAATAAAAATCCTGTGCCCGTGCAACCTGCTTCACGTTTTAGATAACTGCAGGCTGCTGGCTACACACATCGTTATTTATTGGGTATAATGGACATTTTTAATGTCTGCATGGGCTTGCTGGAACAAGATAACAAATGAATAATATTTACAAAAGCTAGCGGCTTCAAAAATAGCACGATTTCACGTTGATCCTTCATTCGCAGAAGAGTGTGTTGTACAGCAATATTACGGTTTGATGCAGACCTGAAATATATCAGCAGGCTTCTGTAGTACGAGTGACCTTTTCCCATGTTTATTTTGCCACTTTAACATAATAAAACCTTAACACGTGAAAGCCGTACACATTGCTTATACCGGGATGCATTTTCTGGCACCCAAGCATAAATCAATAACTTTGCAGCGCTCACACTCATAACAAAGGTGCAGTGATTACCCCCTCCAATAACATTATTATTAATTTAATGGTAACATATAACACAAATGGGTCTATTTATAAAAAAAATAAATCACTGTGCAAATGCCTTAAACTTATACACAACCGTCACAAATAACCCCCAGTATTCAGTATGTTTATTTCCTATGATCTTCTGTTCCATTAGGGTGTTTCAGGAAAATACTGCATTCTGGCCACTAGATAGAGCTGATGATCAAAGGAAGCAAACATATTAGAATATGGCATGCATACAACACATTTTTTTAAACAGACTCCAAAGTATATGAATCAATAAATGTCCCAATTTGTAAAACCTCAGATAACAGTTGTCCTTAAAAAAAAAAGATAAAAAAAAGGAATTTATTCCGATGCCCTTTCATCTCAGATTGAAAACTCACCCTTTCTATTGCCTTTCCAGGGCCGTAGCTAAGGGATTACCGTCAGTCTGTACAGGGCCAGCGAGGGGGGGGGGGGGGGGCACAGACAGCAGGGTGAATGGGATGTGGGCAGGGAGGGTGATCGGTGCGTCAGAGGAACCAATCCCCTCCCTGTGTGGCTCTCTGCAGCAGCTGAAAGCTGGCTTCTTCTCCTCTCCCTCCTCTTGGCTTTCAGCTGCTGCAGAGACAAAGGAATGGCTCCAGCAATTGCCCCCACCACCAAATCGATCACCCTCCCTGTGCTACAAGCACACAATAGGATCCTTCAAGATTGAGAGTGGGGGAAGGGTTAGGTAAATATATCATATTTACCAGCCCCTTACTTTCCTGAGTGAACACAATGAGTTATCAGTACCAATCACTCACTGTGTTCATTCATAACTGAAGCATTGGCTGTATGGGGCCTCGTGTCAGGTTGTCTGTATGAGGCCCCATGGTTTCTAACAGTAGCCATGTGCCTTTCCATCATGGAAAGGTCAAGACGCTCATATATTTCTGTGATGGAGTCTTCCAGTTTGCATAAAAAGGAGCCTTCCCGGCACGTTTTTTTTAGAAATGACTTCATCAAGAGAATCAGAATAGGAAAACACAAAGATGCTTTCCTTAAAGAATTCCAGGCATGGTACATTTCAGTATAGTTACATTGATCCAGCTTGGACCAATGGAAATATGTATATACTAAACCTGGCCAAGCTGGAAATCACTAAAGTACCAAAGACATTGCTATGATAGTGCTTCTGGGTTCCATGCTGATCAGCCGCCCTGATGCATTTTGAATACAGGAGGTTGGCCACTCGGCATGGGCACCATTCAGAGAAGGCTTTGCATTTTCTGAATGAATGCAAAGCATTCTCTGATTGGAGGAGGTGGAGAGCATGACCTCACCACCCTGCCTCTCCACCTTATCCAATCAAAGAAGCATTTTCTGAATGATGCCCTTGCTGAATGGCCAACCTCCTGTATTGCATCAGGCCAGCCGTTCAGCATGGAACCTGGAAACAAGTGGAGATTCCTGGAGTAGCGGTTTCTCCTTTGGTGATTTCCAGGTTCTAAGGGCATCAGGACCAATATAACTGTATATAAAAAAATTCCTACCTGAAATTCTTTTTTAGGCTCGATTTATACTAGTATGGGCCATGTGTTCCGGATACGGGTATTGCACACATTTCTTATGAGACACGCTCAGATCACACGCATCTCAGATCACAGCGCAATCAGGGGTGGGGGAACCGCAGTGAAATTGTATGGTCAAAAAGACCATGCGGTTTCCCTGCGACCGTATTTTTAAAACTATGCATGCACCATTTTTGTGCATTTCATGTGGCACAGCAGCCCATTCAACGTTTCTGGACGTTTTTGATCCATTGAAAAAAAAAAAAAAAAAACGTTACTGCTCAAAAAACGTTCAAAAATGTCAGTGCAAAACGCTGATAACAGCAGAAAACCTCACTGCAAAGCTGCTGACATTTTTAGAACTTTTTTTAACGTTCTTTGTGCATGAGGCCTAATACATATCCAAAAAAAACAAATGTATTCATCAGTTTTGGCTCATATATATTCTTCTACATATTTTTGATAAATAAAATTGCAAAAAGCGTTTATTGATTGGTTTGCGCAAAAGTTGCCACGTTTACAAACTATGAGAATTAATTTATGGGGTTTTTGCTATTTTTTTTTTTTATCGGGACTGCGATATTGCGGTGGACAGATCGGACATTTTTTACACTTTTTTTGGGACCATTGACATTTATACAGCAATCAGAGCTAAAAATAGCAACCGATTACTGTATAAATGTCACTGGCAGGGAAGGGGTTAACCCGCAGGGGGCTATCAAGGGGTTAAGTGTGTTTCCTCACTGTGTTCTAACTGTGTGTGGGCTGGGCTGGCAGAGGCATAACAGATCTCACTGATCCCGATGACAGGGATCAGTAGATCCCTGTCATGCCCACTGACAGAATGGGGAACCGCTGTGTTCACATCGGCTGTTCCCCGCTCTTCCTCTCTAGAAGGCGATCGCAGGGTCGCCGGCGGACATCAAGCCGCCTGACTCGCAACCACACTCAGGCAGAGTGCGGCGGGCACGAGAGCGGCGATCAGCGCAGTGGAGCAAGCTTGCCGTAGTAAATGTATGCGAGGCGGTCGGCAAGTGGTTAATTCATACACTTTGGGGTTGATTTACTAAAACTGGAGCCTGCAAAATCTGGTGCAGCTCTGTATAGAAACCAATCAGCTTCCATGTTTGATTGCCAGAGCTTAATTGAACAAGCTGAAGTTAGAATCTGATTGGCTACCAGGCACAGCTGCACCTGATTTTGCACTCTCCAGTTTTAGTAAATGAACCCCTTTGTGTCATACAGTATGGTAACATTGTATTATTTTAGTTATTGAAGGGGAAGATCATTGCACAATTGTTTGTTTATGACTGTGAACACTGCACTGTTATCGATTTATGTTTAGAATAGATCTAGTTTATCTTGAAGAGTAATTGTAGCAACTGATTGTGTTTTCCTCACAAATAGAAGGAATATTAATAAAATAAGAAAAATGTGTTTTATTTATTTTTTGGCACCACAGCAAACAGGATTTGCTAATAAATGCTCTTTGGAGCATTCGGAAAGATTATTCATAGAATGCTTTGTACGGCCAAGCTATCTGTGGAACTCTACCAACCGCACATGTATGGGAAAGCTTACAACATTAAATTGGTTTAAAAATGTTATTATTTTTTCTTTTTTTATAAGCAGAGACCTAGTGCAGTGCAGTGCATTATATAGGTCCTCTTCTGGTTGCAGGTAGTCCTCTCTGATGATATTCCGGATCAGCCCCCCAGCTGTTCTGCAGCCTCCTGGGAGACGTGATGTAAGTATCCCAGGAGGCTACGGGACCAGATGCATGTCATTCTGGCCTAGGCTGTAATGACAGCAGGGGGTGAGGCTAAAACTAAAAATGAAAAAAAAAATAAATTTGCTATTGAATGTTAAAGCTGAACGAACTCCTTTTTGGGGGTTGAATTCTGCTTTAAAGTAGTTCTAAAGTCTTAAAGTGTTCCTAAACCCACAATAGTAAAATCAGTCTGTATATGCAGTTAAGTGTCCGATTTGTGCGCTGCAATGTCACATTCCTGCTAAAAATCACTGATCGCCGCCATTACTAGCAAAAAATAAATAAAATACAAATTCCATAAAAATATCCCATTATTTGTAGACGCTATAACTCTTATTGGGATTTTTTTACCAAAAATGTAGCAGAATACATATTGGCCTAAATTGAGGAAGAAATTAAAAAAAAAAAAAATATTGGACATGAATGTATGATAGAAGAAAGTAAAGGGGCGTGTCCGGGACGCTGAGGAAGATTGCCGCATAGCCGCATAGCTCCGCCACACCGAAGCCCTATATACAGCTTTACTGAGAGTGCAAACAATCAGATATAGGGAAAAAAGACCGGGAACAATCCGCCACCCGTTCCTGCTCACCCCGGTGTTCGGATACGCAACTTAGCGCGAACATTCCGGCCATGTTCCGATCGCGGCCTAGCTCGCAAGACCCCACCCGCGGAGCATGGGCCTCAAGTTCCGGAGCCAGGGTGAGCCGCAGCCGCAGCCCAACACAGTGAGACAACCCCGGAGGAGCTCCCGCGGGTAGAGCCCTGTGCCTAGAAGACCTCAGAGCGGTGGCGGCGGACATTAAAAATACATTGGCTGCCACAATTGTGGATCTTAAACTAAATTTACAAGCCATGACAGAGAGAGTGAAGGAAATAGAGGACACCGCTGAAAGACATGAAATCGCCATACTGGAAACCAAACTATCGGTGGCCTCACATTCGAACTAACTAAGAGAGCTTCAAAGAGGTCTAGAAGACGTGGAAAACAGGAGCCGCAGACACAATATTAGGATACGAGGGCTTCCAGAAACGATCGATTCGGAACACCTGACGGAATAGGTCACTGTCATCTTTAATGACTTACTAGGCAAACCTCCAGATACACGTGTAGAATTTGATCGCCTACACCGGGAACTGTGCCCCAGAGGAAGAGACACTGACCCACCACGAGATGCCATAGGATGCCTGGCAAATTACAGACTCGAAGAAGACATCCTAAGAAACGCAAGACTCAGAGGCCATATCCTTCACCGCGGGCATGAGGTAAAATTGTTCCAAGACCTTTCTCAAACCACGCTAAATAAACTTGGGCGTTAAGGCCCCTGCTAGAGGTTCTTCGGGAACGAAACTGCTCATACAGGTGGAAATTCCCCTTCTGCCTGCAAGCAAGCTCAGGAGGCAGAACAGCTTACCTGCGATACCCGGACGACACCTATGACTTCTGCCTTACCTTGGGAATCCCACAAGTAGAGATTCAAGACTGGCATGAAGCCCCATCTTACCCAGCACACCAACAAGAGGAACCCATGGAAGCTCAACTGGGAGGAAATCTCCAAATGCAAAGAAGACGTCGGCACTCCCCAAGCGCCATGCCCCAACCGGCGAACCGACGCTCTGTGGGTGAAGCTAGCCTCCCAGCCTCTCCTGCTCACAGGAGACCCAGGAGGGACTGACCTACCTTCCTGTACCAAACACCTCCAACAAACTGGGTTCATAAAGATTTATTGGCTACCTGACATGCCGTCGCCCCCTTGGACCAGGTGAGCTACCTTGATCATCCCCCTTATTAAGGTTTCATGTTATTCCCACTTTCCTTTCACCTGTAGACTATTTTTGGTGAAGAGCATCTATAATCCACCTTCAGATTTTTGTAGAGGCGGACTCTGTCGACCTCGCTCACACACTCCCAGTCTCGAACTGGCCCCCCACATGCTAGACCTGGCCCTTCCAGCTACACAAGCTACCGACTGCCGCCGAGCCCTCGGAAAGTAAAGCTACTGCTACAGACTATTTCAGCTAAGCGAATTTGGTCACTCACCATTTCAACCCCTCCAAATTGGGCCTCAGTACCCAATGGATTAACTCTCCACACGGGCTGAACAAGCCCTTAGATCCCAAACAGGCTTCAGAGAGTCTGACCATAGCCTCAGAGAAAATTATGGGTGCCTACCTGGGACAATCAAAGAAAAACTTACCCAACACTCATTCAGTCCTCTCCGAGGGGCCTCTCCAAGCCGTGCTCACCAAAAGGGCCCGGTAGTGTTATCAAATCCATAGCCCCTACGCTCCACTCAGGTCACGTAAAGTTACCCCACCCTCCCTCCACATCCCGCCATATACTGCCTTGTGGAACTGTAAGACCCTGAGCCAGGGAGCTCTCTACTCTAGGCTTTAAAGACACGTTGGGTCCCTCACCGACTTCGATCTAACCCTGATTCCGGTTTTGCTTCTGTTGCTCTATATTGTTTTGTTACTCTAGGTCTGAATTAGCCCACTTCAAAGGTCGGGCCCCACACCACAGTCTTCTCTCACTGTGACGGGGTCCCCAGAATATCCTCCAGGGCAACATACCAGTCTCCCCACTGGGACTGAGACTAGTGGTCTGGGCCTCTTTCACTAAAAATACTCTAGACATAGGCAAGGAGGCTGATATTGACAAGTCTCACTTCTAACCAACTATGCACTGTCGACAATTGAGACAGGAGTAGTATACCCCACGGGCGCGTACCCCCACATGGGGGAAATAATCTACAGGGTTCAAATATATGTTGGTCCGTGTGGAAAATGCCACCACAGAGGGCTCCCCCTGTGAGCTACTCGTTGGGAGACCTATCTGATGGTCTTAACAGCTGGCAGAATGGCACCTCGCAAGCGAAAGTTAACATCAGCCTCACCTTTGAGCCTATACCTAGTAACAATATTGTTAAAGTTTCTTGTTCCGCTTTTATTATGTTGTTTCAGTTAAGGCATTGTGGTTCTTACTTTTCCCTTTCTATTTCAAATACAGTATTGTTATCACGTATTACTACGTCACGCCTATAAACACCTGGACCTATGGTGGTAATACACATCAGCTCTATACCTACATACGCCCATACCTCCTCTACGCTAACAAAAGCTGCCTAATCCACCCTCTCCATAGGGAATCACTACGCAATATACCCCCCCGACACCTTACATCTCAACGCACTAAACACATCCCGGCTCCCCTAACACACTCAAGAGAAACAACACTCTCTCTCCCCCATTAGGATAAGCAGGGCGACATGGTTGGCGTAGACTCTATTGACACCCACCACCTACCGATCCATGGGCTGTGAAGCCATCTCCTACTCTCCCGACCCGCTCCACAACAGCACAGAGCGTCCACCTGTGCTGTACCTTAACCAACATACACATTCATCAGGGCAGCTGGTCTACCCTGCCGGCCGGTTCCTTCCACCCTCAGCGGACCCCATCCCCTTATTCCCCTTCAAGGTCCCCCCCCCCCAGACCTCCCTCTCTAATCTTCCCCTGTTCCCTCATCTCTTGGACAGTTCCTGCTTCTATCATTGACGGGCACATTTGCACCTACGCTAATACATGTCCTACAGCATGAGCGACGTGGGTAGGACACCTCGCTCCTCCAAACTGAAGATCCTCTCCCTAAATGTTAAAAGCCTTAATTTACCTGAGAAATGATCCCAACTTCTGCTCTACCTTCAAAAAAGTAAAGCTGACGTGGTTCTCCTTCAGGAGACACACTTCAAAGTAAACAAGATCCCTAAGTTGAGCAATAAAGAGTACCCTATTGTATACCATGCACCCAACCCTCTCGCCAAAAATAAAGGGGTTTCCATCTTAATATCCAGACACTCGCAACTAAACATTAAAGAAATCACAACAGACGAAAATGCCAGGTACATTTTCCTTAAAGGAACTATTCAAAACAGACCAATAACTATCGCCAACATTTACGGCCGTAACTCCGCGCACGTTGGCTTCTTTCAGGAACTGACCACAGTACTCTCTTCCTTCCAGGAAGGGGTACTCACCCTAGGGGGAGACCTCAATGTGGCATTAAACCCGTTAGAAGACACATCCAACGGCACATCGACTCTCCCTTATAGAGCCCTCAAACAAATTAAAGTCCAACTCCAAACGCTTCTATTACATGACACTTGGCGCTCCCTACATCCCAACACCAGGGATTACACCTTTTATTTACCGCCACACAACAAGTATACCAGAATTGACTATTTGTTCGTATCTCAAAGCGATCTCCCCTTCCTTAGCACAGCCACCATCGAACCTTCATTTTTATCCAATCATCACCCAATTACAGCGTCCTTTACCTTCCCGAAACGTACCCACTCTTTCTCCCCATGGAAACTAGACTCCTCACTACTAACTGATCCGGCTAACGTTTTCCGCCTTACTAAGTCCATCAAAGAGTACTTTGAAACGAACGACACCCCTGATATGTCGCACCTCACCCAATGGGAGGCCCATAAGTGCGTTATTCGGGGGGAACTTATCCGAATTGCTGCAAACCGCAAGAGGTCTCAACAGGAACAGATTAAAGCCCTTCTAACACAAATCCATTCCCTCACAAGCTCACACAAACACGCAGCGTTCTTTCTGATCTACAGTCAGCCAGTGCAATGTTGTGGGAAGTTCTGGATAGGAAAGTAAGAAGAAACATCACGCTCTCACACAAGCTCTTTTACGAGCATAGCAACAAAGCTGGAAAATTCCTAGCCAGAGCCCTGCAAAATAAAAAAGCACAACACACGATCCATAAATTGCGCACACCTGAAAGGGAATTTAATCACTAACAACACAGCTATAGCTAATCATTTTGAGGATTATTATCCCAGACTATACAATCTTCCCCCAGAACAAAACCCCGGCTCGAGCCAAAGATCCCGCGAGGAGGCTATATCGGAGTTCCTCACTCAATTCAGCCCTACCCCCATCTCTGAACAAATAGCACTCAACATCAACGGCCCCCTTACCGCCGAAGAGGTTGCGGAAGCAATAAACCAAATGAAGCCCGGCAAAAGTCCCGGTCCAGATGATCTATGCCTCTCATGTTACAAAACCTTCCTAAAAGAACTGACAAGACCTTTCCTCCTATCTTTTAATCAACTATCCCAGCCAACTAGTCCCCCCTCTAGCTTACTGGAAGCACATATTTGTGGAATAAATATATAAGAAAACCCGCGCTCACTCAGAGAAATGCAATAATGTGATAAAACATCAAAAGTGAAAAAACTTGTAAACCACTAGTTTTAAGATTAGGCAGCACGCACAAAACAACTGATCTATGTTGTCTAAAAGTTCATTGGAAATACGTATGCAGCGCCTATGCTCCCAAGGAAAATACTGGAGTGTTCAAATTGAATAAAACAAGTTCATCTAGAAGAATAATTAAAATTCCATGACATCATATGACAGTGTGGGTATCCTTAAAGAATCCGCAATGTAAATATTAAATGGGTGTAAGCCTACCAGATTCTGGTAGGACATGCACGGGGGTCAATATCAACCAAGATAGTGATGTTCCTCCGGATGATAGGAGATAGAGAATCCAGGATCCTATCCAGGTCCAACGTATCCGTTTAGGGGGTTGTTCTGGGGGTTCTTCCAATCGTGATGCCGTGTATATCCTGGTGGGTCCCTCCGTCCAGGGGTGAGTGTCGGTGGGGAAGAAACGGCTCTAGATATTTTCCAACTCCAATCCACAGGGTCATCCGATATGTATCATAGTTATGGGCAAGAAGAAATATCCACAATCGTGTGATATTGTTTTATGCAAAGGTTTATTAGAAATTGCAGGTTAAAATACTCACATTGCCTAAATGGGTTAAGAGCTCTTTAAATAAAATGACAGGAGAGGTAGAGGAAACCTGGTTTCCTCTACCTCTCCTGTCATTTTATTTAAAGAGCTCTTAACCCATTTAGGCAATGTGAGTATTTTAACCTGCAATTTCTAATAAACCTTTGCATAAAACAATATTACACGATTGTGGATATTTCTTTTTGCCCATATCTATGATACATATCGGATGACCCTGTGGATTGGAGTTGGAAAATATCTAGAGTCATTTCGTTTCTTCCCCACCGACACTCACCCCTGGACGGAGGGACCCACCAGGATATACACGGCATCACGATTGGAAGAACCCCCAGAACAACCCCCTAAACGGATACGTTGGACCTGGATAGGATCCTGGATTCTCTATCTCCTATCATTCGGAGGAACATCACTATCTTGGTTGATATTGACCCCCGCGCATGTCCTACCAGAATCTGGTAAGCTTACACCCATTTAATATTTACATCGTGGATTCTTTAAGGATACCCACACTGTCATATGATGTCATGGAATTTTAATTATTCTTCTAGATCACAGGTGTCAAACACAAGGCCCGGGGGCCAAATCCGGCCCTCAGGGTCATTTCATGTGGCCCTCACACCTTTCCTGCAGCTGCAGCACTCCCCTCATCTCCACCACCTCTGTCTCAGCAGTCGGCCGCAGAGTGGAGGACAGAACTCCTTTAGATCCTGCTCCTCTGTGCAGCTGCAGCACCGCCTCATCTTCACCTCCCCTGGTCTCAGCATTCAGAAGACTCCAGGTCTCCTCTGGTCCTCCTCCAAACCCTGCACTTTCTGCTTCTCAGCTCTGCCCCTACTGTGATTCAAGGAAGGGTGGGGGACCCTTGACTTCTGATGGTGGGGGGAGCTCTTGGCATCTGATGTAAGGGGGGTGGTGCTCTGGACATCTAGTCTTACATATACGACAGGCCCTTTCAGGGCGACCATAATGCTGATACGGCCCACGATGAAATCAAGTTTGACACCCCTGTTCTAGATGAACTTTTTTTATTCAATTTGAACACTCCAGTATTTTCCTTGGGAGCATAGGCGCTGCATACGTATTTCCAAAGCACATATTTGTGTCATACCCAAACCAGGGAAGGATCAAGATCTAGCTTCCAATTATAGACCAATCTAGCTTTTAAATGTTGACATAAAAATCTTTGCCAAAATCCTAGCGAACCGTTTACTTCCACTTCTGCAAACCCTAATCTCCAGAGACCAAGTAGGCTTTGTCCCCAGCAGAGAGGCCAAGGACAATACCTTGAAAACAATCCATGTCCACCATTGGCTCACCAACACAAAAACTCCCGGATTTCTCATTTCACTAGATGCTGAGAAGGCGTTTGACAGGTTAGCCTGGGACTACCTTTTAGCGACACTCCAGCAGATCAGCCTCAAAGAAAGACTGATCCATTTTATAATGGCCCTATACTCAAACCCAAAGGCGAGAGTACACACCAATGGCAGCCTGTCAGACGCCTTCTCAATTAGTAATGATACACGTCAGGGATGCCCTCTATCTCCTCTTCTCTTTATTCTGACTCTTGAACCATTCCTGTGGAAAATAAAGAATAACCCGGATATTAAAGGAGTCCCCATAAATAACATGCAGTATAAGGTAGCTGCATACGCAGATGATATACTCCTATTTCTCACAGACCCCCACATTTCTCTTCCAAACCTACTCAAAGACTTCCAGATGTTTCAATACATTTCCCACTTTAAAATTAACTTTGGTAATCGCACACCCTTAATATCACTCTCCCAGAGTCACAATATAGGAAATGCAGAGAAAACTTTCCTTTCAAATGGAAGGATGACTCCATAACCTACTTGGGCACCCAGATACCCGCCAAGTTATCACAATTATATGATAAAAACTTCCTCCCGCTCCTGAAATTGATCATAGAGGACTTGAAGCAGTGGGACAAGGCCCACTTCTGGTTTGGAAGGATGGCCATTCTAAAAATGAACATCCTTCCCCGTGTTCTTTACTTGTTACAAACACTCCCTATAGAGCTTCCACGATCCTTCTTTCAAACATTAAAATCTAAAAGCAGGGACTTCCTTTGGTCTCATAAGCAGGCTAGAATTAAATTCTCTCAACTCACCAAGCCTAAACTCAAAGGTGGCACAGGCTTACCGGACATACAGCTTTATCACTGGGCCTGCCACCTGCAGCGTATTGTGGACTGGCATGTCCATTACCAGACCAAAGACTGGGTTACCCTGGAGAACACATTCTCCATTATTCCTACCAACCTCCTCCCTTGGAATCGACACAGACAACTACCTAAAGAAGTAACAACCCATCCGCTTATATCCCCCACACTGAAATGCTTTAACTCATTACACCGTAGGCTAAACCTGTCCAAAGCCCCAGGACCACTTACTCCATTACTCCACAACCCTGACTTTCCTCCAGGGATGACCCCACATCCCTTGTCGAGCAACCAACCATATATAGGCATGCGCATACACCACATTTCTAAAGATGCAAAACTATTCACATTATAACAAATAAACACTAAACTAATCCCACAACAGCAACTGGACCCCTTCGGATAACTGCAAATCAGACACATTTTTAATAATGTCCAACGCTCCTCGAGTATGACAGGGGCCCTTACAGCCTTCGAACAGCTTTGCCTCTCTGATACGCCGCAACGCCATGTCATTTCAGCGATACATAATATGCTATGGGACCCCACTAAAGCTAACGAAGGGCCGGCGTGCAAGGCGTGGGCCCAAGACCTTAAATTAAACTTTTCTGAGAAGGACTGGCAAGACATCCACACTCAGGCTCACAAGGGTTCCATAAATGTGTCCATACAGGACACTAATTACAAAATCATTACGAGATGGTACCGTACCCCCTCACTTCTTCACAAGATTGACAATAACACACCGGACAGATGCTGGAGATGTTCCCACTCTCCGCGGGATCTGTTACACATCTAGTGGACCTGCACACAAATACAGTCCTTTTGGAAACTGGTTCATGAACGCATTAAGCAGATAACCACATATGATCTGGACTTTTCCCCGGCACAATACTTACTTCACCATCAAAACATCAAAACCCATTCATACCAGAAATCTCTAGCCCAAATGATGATTAATGCAGCGAAATCATGTATCCCGAGACTGTGGGGTACCACCAATACCCCCTCTCTGACAGACTGGTATGCACGCATTAATAAAATAGCTGAGATGGAGGAGCTCATTGTGATTGCCCATAACACCCCCCATAAATTCTATAAGCGCTGGGCATGCTGGCTCAACTTCAAATCCTCGACAGGTTATGCCCTAACATTCAAACGTCCCCCATCTTAAGCCGGCCCCCATGCAATACCGTCCACAACTCCCCTTGGTCGTAATCCCTCGGGAAAGTGATAATTTGCCTCCTAAATTCGCACCTCGCCTGGTAGTACCTATAGACTCCTTTCTAATAATGACAACTCTGAAATAAAACCAAAAAGCACACACTCATGGTCATTAATACCAGTAGCTCTGGCATCTGCACCAACCCGCTACCGTACAGATGCTCATACACCCCCCTCTCTCCCATTGGCCCTACCTTACGCTCCTCATCCCCCTTGCTGTCCACTCAACCCCAAGTCCCCCTCCCCGTACTCCCCCAATACTAATAAAATACGCCCCCCCTAATCTCCTCCTTTAGTTCCGCTGAGGGCAGGTGTGCAGGCACACACCTCCTCCTTAGTCCCTGATGAGGTATACTGCTTTCTCACATATACACACCATTCTCCGCATACAATAGAGCTAACAGGCAACGGAATACACTCTCTCATAACAGGTGACCAGCCTTGGGAAGGCTGTAAGACATTGGGTATGAGATGTGAGCTGTTCTCGACGTACTATATTGTGTGTTATTTTATATTTCTCTCCATGTTACTCGCTCCTACATTCCATGAAGTCCAAACAGATGCAATATACCTGTTCCAATGACACTCTTATGTGATTTTCTGTTGGTTTGTGTATATG
>BLSH010109530.1:3719678-3732790 GCA_018402905.1 Glandirana rugosa
TGACTATATTCCCCCTTGGAATCTCCGACGTCTGTACCATGCCTCCACCGTTTAAATTCCCCCCCCCCCCCTTTTTTTTTTGCTACCCAGATTGTCACTAATGTCACTACTATTTTATTGGGGGGCTTCATACCTATTCAACCTGGGGGGGTGGGGTGTTACCCATTAGTGATCCAGGCATTAGTTCAGAGGTTCAGTCTTGTTTTTATAATGTTTTTTAACCTTTGAGCTAATAAACTTTACACTTTTACATAATTTTTGATTCTGAGTCTATATGGTGCCTTTAAAGTCCCAAAACTTCTACTTGTTCTCCATTTCCAATAATACACGGATGTGGCACGTTATCATAATTAGTCCACGGTAGCCACCTGGTGAGGACTTAAATTTGCCACCTCCGTACCATGTCTGCAGCCTCTAAGGTTCCCCCTTATATCAGTAACCCCCCTTATGTTCCTGTATTCACCCTGATCATTATCTGCAGAATTCCCCTTTATGTCAGAGTCCCCTTGCACTGTAAGGGGGAATCCTGCAGACTGATATTTGGGGGAACTGGGTTATATTAATGTAAATGGAGAAATATGGTTTTTGACTTTTATTTAACTTAAACACATTACTAATAGCACTAGCTATAAGTTTACAGTTTAAATGTTGATATTTGCATGGTTTAGCACTGAAAATAGGCATTTTATGTACTTTTTCAGAGTCCATAAAAAAATCGGCTCTGTCAGTATATTTCATGATTTTTGCTGGTAAAAAAAAATGCTGCTGTTTTTAAATTTTGCACTCTGCCAGTAAATTTCACTTTGGGGGGTTGGCAACACTCTAGCTCCTCTCAGTGGAGGTGACAGTCCACCACTGGGCTTTCCATTACCACTACAAGATTGTGGAAGGAGATATGCTTGTACTTGTTTTTATCAAGTGAATTGCCATTTGTGTTTTATAATAAAACGTAACATATATGCTTCACTTAGTTTGGCGCCCTCTGCTGGAGTTGCTGGAGTTGGGCATTAACTCTTACACTGCATGTTCAACTTTAGGTTGTATTGTTGTGATCTGTGTTGAGAGGCTTTTGGCTTGTGCCCATCGGAAAATGCAGCTTGCTCTCATGTGTATTCTGCTTGCATTTGAGATGAGCTGTCCTGTATTTGACATACATTAAAGCTGCATCAACCTTTTTTGAGCTGATTTTGCATTCCTATTGACTTGTATGGGGAGGAAAGCAGTTCTGAGGTGAGCAAAGGTCCGTTGGGATGGGCCTTAAAGTGTTACTAAACCCAGGACCCTGCATTCACTATATCTGGTCCCCCACAGTACACAGATCATGGAAACGCAATTATTTTAGTAAATATAAACTGCTAAATACCTTTTCCCATCCATAATATATAGCAGTCTTGTGACATCCTGTGTAGGAGGAATTTTCATTCTTCCCTGATTGTCCTATGAGGATGCAGGACTCTCTAGCAATACACACCAAGCTGAGCATGTGCGGCTTGTCCCCTGGACTCTGTTCTATCAGGAGATATGTTGGAGACAGTGGAAGAAGGAGAGGATCAGAGGAGACAGGATCAAACTGCCTTTTTACACAATGCAGAGGATTAACCCCTTAGGTTCCACAGTAAGTATAACAAGCTTTACTGCATATATACAGACTGATTTTTACTGTTGTAGGTTTAGTAACACTTTAAGAAAGAAGAAAGACTTTCCTTTTGACATAAAGTTGAAAAGTTTTGGTCCTTTTTTGTCTTTTATTTCTGTAGGAAAATTACGAATTACAGAAAGTTTTCAATACATTTTTCTATTTAATTTTTTAACATTGTAGGAAAAAAAAAAAATATATATACTTATATACACAGTTGCAAGTTTAAAATTTGCATTTTTGTAATCTTTTGCGCAAGTTATAAGTAGATTATTTGTGCTTAAAAAATGATAAACCGGAATACGGCACCACAACAATTGATTTCAACAATAACGTGCGGTAGTGCAGCCCACTCCTCCTTAAGTGGGTACTCAAGTGAAAAATACAATCAAAAAATGGAGTGATTGGCGCTTAATCTTAAATTTAAAATAGATGGCAAAATGTAAATATATATAATTATAAATATAAAGTGCACAGATTAACCATAATTCTGAGAAATATTCTCCAATTTATCACACAGTCTTTGTTGGGAAAAAAATGGAAATATTTAAAAAATATACATAATTAATAATTAATCCTTCAAGAACAGTTCATCAAAGATGCTGAAAAGTCCATAACCGTGCTCTTTAAAGTGATGAAGTGCAGTAGAGAATTCCAGTTTCCAGTAGCTGCTTCACCATCACACGTGTGTCAGGGGTTTACACTCACAGATGTATATAAGCCCATAAATCAATGGAATAAACCAGCAGGGAGACAGGGAAATCCGAAACATCAAAGGGGTCTTTCCTCCCATGGTGGATTAAACCTGTATATTGGAGATACAAACAGAAGCTTTCGTAGTGCAACACAGTTTTAATTGTAAAAAAGTTATTTAAAACTTTCCAATAGCAGCTCACATATTCCGGTGCTCATATGTCAGCACTCACATATCCAGCATGCTCAATGGGGCCAGTCCTTCACGGTGCAGCGTGCGCTCCATGCTGTGTTAGCCCATTATTCACTTACTGCTTTTTAGTGTTAAATACATACAATTTTAAAAAGTATATATTTAGTTGTGTGGTGCAGCCTAGAGGCTGGCCTGGAAGAAAACTGAATTTGCAATCTTTTATTTTACCTTCAGCACTAACTGAGCCTTTATGTCTTGGCAGTTCAGCAATGGAAGGGCCAAGAGGGCACCTTTTCTGGGCTGTGCTCAGGGCCTCAGAATTCAGCCCTGTCAGAACTCCTCTGTGTGCCGTCATATGAATGGCAACCACGTTATCGGCAGGGCATAGTGGGGCAAACCCAAACGCTATCTGCATTATACAAGGAAATAACTGTGCTACTTTAACTGTGTGAAACTTCTAAATTTTCCTTACACTGGCCAAGTAATGTTTAGAAAAATGTATACATATATGGCAACATTTCCATCTTTAACCACTTTGCCCCCAGAGGGATTTCCCATGTTAGGACCAGAGCACTCTTTGCGATTCGGCACTGCGTCGCTTTAACTGACAATTGCGCGGTTGTGCGGCGTTGTACCCAAACTAAATTTGCGTCCTTTTTTCCCACAAATAGAGCTCTCTTTTGGTGGTATTTGATCACCTCTGCGTCATTTCTGATCACCGCTATAAACAAAAAAAGAGCGACAATTTTGCAGAAATAACAATATTTCTTACTTTTTGCCAAAATACAAATCCAAAAAAAAAAATATAAAAAAAAATGTATTCATCGGTTTTGGCCAATTTATATTCTTCCTCATATTTTTGGTAAAAAAAATCGCAATCGGCGCTTATTGATTGGTTGACTCAAAAATTGCCACGTTTACAAATCATAAGAATTCATTTCTGGTGTTTTTACAGTTTTTTTTTTTTTTTTTTTTTTTACTCGTAATGGCGGTGATCTGCGATTTTTATCAGGTCTGTGATATTGGGGGGGACATGTCAGACATTTTTGACACTTTTTTTGGGACCAATGACATTTAAACAGCGATCAGAAATTTAAATATCCACTGATTACTGTATAAATGTCATTGGCAGTGAAGGGGTTAACTTGCAGGGGGAGATCTAGGGGTTAACTGTGTTCCCTAGGCGTGTTCTAACTGTGTGGATGTTGGGCTGCCATGGGCATAAGAGATCTAACGGATCCCAGTGACAGGGATTAGTAGATCTCTTACATGCCCGCTGACAGAGTGGGGAACCGCCGTGTTTACATCAGTGGTTTGCCGTTCTTTCTCTCTGGCAGGTCATCGCGGCTCGCCGGTGGACATCGGGTCTGCCCAAGCCACGGGCAGACTCCTGCAGAGTGCGGCAGGCACTTATATACGGCGATTCACGGGACAGCGCCACTCTGCAGCAATAAATATAGCGCGCGCGGTCAGGAACTGGTTAAAGAGACTCTGTCAAAAAAAGAACCTGCTGCAGGTACAAAGTACCACCAACCCTGTGGTTCTCAACCCTGTCCTCAAGTACCCCCAACAGGCCATGTTTTGGGAAATTCTCTTAGATAAAATAGCTGTCCAAAATACCAAGCCATTGACTCTGATTTAAAGCACCTGTGTGAGATAAAGGAAAACCTGAAAACATGGCCTATTGGGGGTACTTGAGGACAGGGTTGAGAACCACTAACTTAGAGGACCCTTCGGTCACCTGAGTGTTACAGCTTTTCACTACTTCCTGCATCCTCACATCTATGGTGGGTTGCTTGGCTGGCATATGGAATTCACAAGAAGGGTTGGGCAAGCTTCAGCTATCAGCAATTGCTTGTCAGAATTACCCAGGATTTGGCCCTAACTGCAGGGTTTGTGATCCTGTTGCAGGTGAGCCGCCATTTATACCTGCAGAAGCATCAGTTTCCGAAAAAACTTCAGTGGACAACTCTACCTATTCAAAGTGGTGTTCTGTTACATAGGGGAAGAGGTACTGTATTTACTCTCATTTTTTTACAGGTACATTTATTATTTAAAGCTTCTTTTTTGCAACCCTTCCCTTAAATCTTAGATGCCCTGCATGCCTCGCACCTCTCAGTTGCAAGACTGTATGCCTAGTTATCAGGAGTAGCTGTACCACGTGTAATTTAGAGTTCATAAATAACCCATTACTTTATGTCTTTTTGCCTTTCTATATGTTCAGATAGGACTGAATCCACGAGCAGAGTGGACATATTCAAGCCACTGAGAATAGAAAGTGTCGCCTATCCCATTACACTACACTGCAAGTGTATAGCTTTTTTTTTTTTTTTTTTTTAAAGGACAGGATAGTTAATTTAGATTAGACACAAGCACCTAATACAGAACATTATTCTGTCACTTTCAGATTTATAATACCTAAAACACTCAACTGATCTGATCTTGTTCTGCAAAATCATACGGCAAAGTTGACGGCAAATCTAAATTAGATTATACAATCAGGTTATAAAGTATCTGGCTCTTCCTATACTGGTAGTGTTATCAGTTATCCCTATCCTGTCACTTGACAGCCTGGCCTGCATGTATGTGCTGGGAAAATATAAAAAAGGCATGTAACATTAAAAAAAAAATGTTATATAACCAGGGCTGAATTTTCCACTAGGCACATTAGGCATGCGCCTACAGGCACCCTTTCTAGAGGGGCGTATATCAGTATGGGTTTTTTTCCCCTCATTTTTTAAACCCTTTGGCTGCCAGGTCAGCAAGGGTTTCATACACAATCTAGTGGCTGCAGCTGACTCAACTGACCGGTAGAAGCATTCGGACGAGCCGCCTCATTGCTTCCACGCACCCTCAGTATTGTCACCCCCCCAACACGCACCCCCCGCCATGAATTCTGGGCTCTACTTGCCCATCTGCGGGAAGGGATGTATTGCGATGAAATACATTCAGTGTCTTTTAGACCCTGCATGTCTAATTAACCACTTTAGCCCCGGAAGGATTTGCCCCGTTCCTGACCAGAGCACTTTTTTGCGATTCGGCACTGCAATGCTTTAACTGACAATTGCGCGGCCGTGTGAAGCTGTACCACAAGATTGACGTCCTATTTTCCCCACAAATAGAGCTTTCTCTTGGTGGTATTTGGTGACCTCTGTGGTTTTTATTTTTTGCGCTATGAACAAACAACGAGCGAAAATTTTGAAATAAACTAATATTTTTTTACTTTTTGTTATAATAAATAACCAAAAAAATGTAAAAAAACACATTTATTCATCAGTTTAGGCCGATATATATTCTTCGACAAATTTTTGGTAAGAAAAATCACAATAGGCATATATTGATTGGGTTGCGCAAAAGTTATCGCATCTACAAACTATGGGAATTGATTTATGGCATTTTTATTATTATTATTTTTTTTTTTTTTACTAGTAATGGCAGAGATCTATGATTTTTATCGGGACTGCAATATTGCGACGGACAGATCGGATACTTTTGACACTTTTTTGGGACCAATGACATTTATACAGCGATCAGAGCTAAAAATAGCCACTGATTACTGTATAAATGTTATTGTGTTTCCTCACTGTGTTCTAACTGTGCGGGAGCTGGGCTGGCCAGAGCATGACAGATCTGACAGTTCCCAATTACTGGGAACAGTAGATCTGTCAGATGTCCCCTGACAGAATGGAGATCCACCGTGTTTACACTGGTAGATCTCTGTTCTGCCTCTAACAGGCAATCGCAGGTCGCCGGTGGACATCGAGTCTGTCCAACCCATGGGCACCCATGGTCACAACTGCGGCTGCACGAGCCGCTGTACAGCTATGGCGATTCATACAGCATTGCCAACCTGCCACCGTTAACCGACGGCGGGCAGTCAGCAAGCGGTTAAAGAGAACCTGTCACCTAAAAATCATCACATGGGGGACTTTTTGTCCTTTATGTGATGAAAAAAAACTAAGCAAAAAAATAAAGTTACACCCAAGCACATAAAACCCCCCCCCCAAAAAAATGTGTGAGGCCCCCACCCCCCACATATACGCATGTTCAAACGTAAACACAGGAATCCGGGGCGCCTACACGTGGAAATGTTGATTGAGATACATGTTACATATCTCTGCGCATGCCGGAGTGAGAGCAATAATTCTAGCATAAGGCCTCCTCCGTAACACTAAACTGATACCTATAGGAGGCTTTTGAAAAATGTAAGGTTAGACATGTTGGGTATCGATTTACTCAGTGCAACCTCGTCTTTTATATTTTACCAATCATTTGGGTAGCTAATTGCATTACTTTGCCCTAAAATTCACTTTAGTGTGCTTTTTATTGAAATTTTGTGCTTACGGGGGGGGGGTGGGGTTGGCGAGGGAGGGTTGGTTATGGGGTCGCTTTAGAATTTCCTGCCTATAGGCTCCTGAGATATAGTCTGGCCCTATATATTACAATTTAATGTATTAGAGCTCCAACGAATGCAGTTATATATTCAATGAAAAATCATAATAATAGTGTTAATTATTAAATGCTACTAGTGTGAATACCAGTGTTCATTTTGACATCAAATTTCGATTTAGTTTTAGTTATAGTCTTTTGACTAAAATGCTATTTCAGTTTTGGTTGTATTTTAGTCATCTGTGCGGTTTTAGTGGTATTTAAGTCGACTAAAATCTCCAGTACATTTTAGTCGACTAAAATCGAATGGGTTTAGTTAAATTTGAATGCATTATTTCATTAGAACTTCCAAACATTATATACTCCTGGAGTAAAAATCTAATAACAAGTTTATTATTTATGGTATATTAAGGTTTGAACATGCACTACAGACACAGATTAAGCCGTTATGATATAAGTTCTTTTGACTAAAATGGCATTTTAGTTTTAATCGTATTTTAGTCATCTGAATAGTTTAATTTTAGTTGTATTTTACAATAAAAAAGGGGGGATAAGGGGGAAGAAGGGAAATGTTGGGTGGGACTCCAGCTGTTGATATCATCATTTTCTAACCCTGAATTCATCTATAGGTAAAAGTGTGGGATCCTTCATTGTTCCCCCTCTTTTTCCTTTTTTACCGATTACTTTAACATCTTTATGACATTTATATTTTACTATAGACACATCTGTCAAATGTTTTACTTGGCGTTTATATTTATATGCTTTTACCTATTCCAGGTGTTTGTGTACTCTTATATAACAATAAACTGGCAGGCAGTGTGATATCAGCGTGGCGAGAGATAGAACAGGGCTCTGTTCAGTGCTACCTGCAGCCCTGAAAAACGGGGAGTCCTTGGTCCCACAAAACGCGTTGGCTTTGTTCAATTACCTGTACTCTTAATAAAGCGCTCCTTTATATACACTTTTTTCAATCATAGTTTAGGGAAGGGACATGACCTATCTTTATAGCTTAGCCACAGCAGTAAATGGTCTGTTCACCAGCCTTGCTGTAAATCTCAGGACTGTGTATGTGTATATATATATTATAGTATCTCACAAAAGTGAGTACATATTTTTGTAAATATTTTATTCTCTCTTTTCATGTGACAACACTGAAGAAATGACACTTTGCTACAATGTAAAGTAGTGAGTGTACAGCTTGTATAACAGTGTAAATTTGCTATCCCCTTAAAATAACTCAACACACAGTCATTAATGTCTAAACCGCTGGCAACAAAAGTAAGTACACCCCTAAGTGAAAATGTCCAAATTGGGCCCAATTAGCCATTTTCCCTCCCCTGTGTCATGTGACTTGTTAGTGTTAGGTCTCAGGTGTGAACGGGGAGCAGGTGTGTTAAATTTGGCGTTATCGCTCTCACTCTCTCATACTGGTCACTGGAAGTTCAAAATGGCACCTCATGGCAAAGAACCCTCTGAGGATCTAAAAAAAAGAATTGTTGCTCTACATAAAGATGGCCTAGGCTATAAGAAGATTGCCAAGACCCTGAAACTGAGCTGCGGCATTGTGGCCAAGACCATACAGCAGTTTAACAGGACAGATTCCACTCAGAACAGTCCTCGCCATGGTCCACAAAAGAGGTTGTGTGCACGTGCTCAGTGTCATATCCAGAGGTTGTCTTTGGGAAATAGACGTATGAGTGCTGTCAGCATTGCTGCAGAGGTTGAAGGGGTGGGGGATCAGCCTGTCAGTGCTCAGACCATACGCCGCACACTGCATCAAATTCGTCTGCATGGCTGTCATCCCAGAAGGAAGCCTCTTTTAAAGATGATGCACAAGAAAGCCCACAAACAGTTTGCTGAAGAAAGCAGACTAAGGACATTAATTACTGGAACCATGTCCTGTGGTCTGATGAGACCAAGATAAACTTATTTGGTTCAGATGGTGTCAAGCATGTGTGGCGGCAAGCAGGTGAGGAGTACAAAGACAAGTGTGTCTTGCCTACAGTCAAGCATGGTGGTGAGAGTGTCATGGTCTGGGGCTGCATGAGTGCTGCCTGCACTGGGGAGCTACAGTTCATTGAGGGAACCATGAATGCCAACATGTACTGTGACATACTGAAGCAGAGCATGATCCCCTCCCTTCGGAGATCGGGCCGCAGGGCAGTATTCCAACATGATAATGACCCCAAACACACCTCCAAGATGACCACTGCCTTGCTAAAGAAGCTGAGGGTAAAGGTGATGGACTGACCAAGCATCTCTCCAGACCTAAACCCTAGAAATGTGAGGGGTGTACTCACTTTTATGAGATACTGTACATGTTTTTGGAATCTCAATGGACACAGGTACCACAACACTGGACAACATATGTGATAGCGTATGCATAAATGTGAGAGGGGGCCTTTAACCACTTGCCCACTGGGCACTTAAACCCCTTTAACCCCAAGCATGTCTCCAAACTTAAACCCTATCGAGCACCTGTGGGGCATCCTCAAACGGAAGGCGGATGAGCACAAGGTCTCTAACATCCACCAGCTCTGTGATGTTGTCAACCTGTGAAGCTCTGGTGAACTCCATGCCCAAGAGGGTTAAGGCAGTGCTGGAAAATAATGGTGGCCACACAAAATATTGTCACTTGGGCACAATTTGGACATTTTCACTTAGGGGTGTATTCACTTTTGTTGCCAGCAGTTTAGACATTAATGGCTGTGTGTTGAGTTATTTTGAAGGGACAGCAAATTTACACTGTTATACAAGCTGTACACTCACTACTTTACATTGTAGCAAAGTGTCATTTCTTCAGTGTTGTCACATGAAAAGATAGAATAAAATATTTACACAAATGTGAGGGATGTACTCACTTTTATGAGATACTGTGTATATATATATATATATATATATATATATAAATTATTTGGCAGGTAAAACAGCTCCAGTATTTCAACTGTGTTCTAGCTGTATGTCTGGAGTCTGCTTTAGCCACATACAGCTATAAGAATACAATATTTTAATTGCATTAAACAGCACCAGCACAGCAGAGATTTTGGCTATGCCTATGTTTTCTCCTACTGTGTCTTTTTCTGTCAAAGCACGTTTAAAAATGTTTAAAGCTCATTAAACCTAAATTAAGTGAGATTGCTGCTACTAACACTAACAACTGTGCATGTGAGGGTGCCCAAACCTGAAAAGAAATTGAGATATTTGTCACTTCCATGCGTGCACTGTGCAGCTATTGTTCCACGTTAGCAGGACAGCAGCTAAGATAGACAAAAAAACAACAGTCGGTAGTTTCTTGTAGTGGGAACTTTGCATAGGAAGAATCGCTCCACAGTTCCCACTATACCACTTTTCTTTTACGTATCATCTTCTTATAATTTCTTGAAACATTTACATATTCATGAATGTTATTAAAACTTAATTTACATAAATCAGTTTATTGAAAAGCATGTGCTTTGGTCCGTAGGTCTCTTTTGATATTTTTTGAATGTGGATTTTTTTCAGTCCTCTGGGTTTGAGTTACTTTAAAACCAATTTGAATGTTGGGATTAAAAAGTTGTAATTACCTTTAGTCAAGAATAATAGCTCCCCCTTGGAGTCACCATACAGATATCCTCAAGACTACAGGGGCATGCACAGGCTCTTTTAGTTGTGTGCTTGTTGTTGAGATGATGTAGATATGACCTTAAAAATTAATTGGGGAAAAATAAATTCAGGTCCAAGATTCCATATACTGTACAAAAAGAGTGACTCTGATCATAATGCAAGGATCCCTGCAGCATCAAAGTTGATCTAAGAACAGCTGTTGAGGGGGCACTTCATTGGTATTATTCACCCACTTAGACTTTATTTGCTCTTAATGAACTTGTGTTGCTTTGCACATTGTAATTGTAATGTGCGTCAGTGGATGTTGGACAAACGCATTGTGCATACATTTTGCTCTCATTATTTAATGGGCTTTGTTGTCTGTATGGATACAGAATAATGTACAGTACCTGGTTTTCAAAATAGCACAACACACACCTAAAAAAAAAATGCATTGTCTTATTTAAAAAAAGGGGTCAGGTACAGTATCTCACAAAAGTGAGTACACCCCTCACATTTTTCTAAATATTTTATTATATTTTTCATGTGACAACACTGAAGAAATTACACTTTGCTAAAATGTTAAACCGTTGTATGGTCTTGGCCACCATGCTGCAGATCAGTTTCAGGGTCTTGGCAATCTTCTTATAGCCTAGCCCATCTTTATGTAGAGCAACAATTCTTTTTTTCAGATCCTCAGAGAGTTCTTTACCATGAGGTGTCATGTTGAACCTCCAGTGACCAGTATGAGACAGTGAGAGCGATAACACCAAATTTAACACACCTGCTCCCCATTCACACCTGAGACCTTGAAAGACTAACGAATCACATGGCACCGGGGAGGGGAAATGGCTAATTGGGGCCAATTAGGACATTTTCACGTAGGGGTGTACTCACTTTTGTTGCCAGCGGCTTAGACATTAATGGCTGAGTGTTGTGTTATTTTGAGGGACAGCACATTTACACTGTTATACAAGCTGTGCACTCACTACTTTACATTGTAGCAAATTGTCATTTCTTCACTGTTGTCACATGAAAAGATATAATAATATATTTACAAAAATGTGAGGGGTGTGCTAAATTTTGTGAGATACTGTAGATGTTTTTGGCATCTCAATGGACACAGGTACCACAACACTGGACAACATATGTGATAGTGTATGCATAAATGTGAGAGGGGGCCTTTAACCACTTGCCCACATGGCACTTAAACCCCTTTCCTAACCAGACCAATTTTCAGCTTTCAGCGCTCTCACATTTTAAATGACAATTACTCAGTCATGCAGCACTGTACCCATATGAAGTGTTTGTCCTTTTTTTTTACACAAATAGAGATTTATTTTGGTAGTATTTAATCACCCAAATATCTCACAGATCCTGAGCTCGACTCGAATAATCCCACTAATTAGGATCTATCCACCGCGCCTTATACTCTTATAAGTTATATATGAAACAAAGTGTATATAAGATTCATAAGTAGCAGCCGCTTTTATCTATCAAATGTATCTATCTCAGTCTCTGAATAAATATTCAAAAGCTAGCAGCGCTAAACAGGAATAAATTCCATAATGTCCATTACTAGCATAAGTTCGTGATGATCCTATGGTTGGTGTAATATCATCAATGAGGTGCTCTTCATTCAATCTTAACGCTGTAATGTTCACTTTACTTCTGTGTCACTCGTTAGGAAATTCGCTTACCAGAGGGTGTTGCCTCACATTCTCATGCTCGGCACAATCAGCTGTTTTGTTTCACCATATACTCGCCGATTTTTTTCTCCTCCAATTTCTGTTGATTCCTCAATCTCGCTGATGTCCTCTCCCAATCAGAATATATT
Source organism: Glandirana rugosa (assembly GCA_018402905.1). Taxonomy (NCBI): domain Eukaryota; kingdom Metazoa; phylum Chordata; class Amphibia; order Anura; family Ranidae; genus Glandirana; species Glandirana rugosa. The sequence goes on from BLSH010109530.1 coordinate 3,732,009, forward strand.
CATATATAGGGATAAAAGATAGAACTCGATAGTGTGTTATCATTTAAAAACCATTTATTGCTTTAAAAACACACACTGGTACTCACAAACAGCGCCTGTCACGCTGGCGGATGGCTCATTTAAACAGCTGATGAATAGTGCATCTGAGCTCAATGATTACACTACCCGCCGTCTCGAGATCCACACTTCGGATTATGGTGACATTCCCTGCTTTGCTGAAATAGTAGTCCACTCTCCCAGATGATCTGCCGCCTGCAGCGGACCTCAGGATGTGGTAGATGTTTCGAATTAATTGCCGTGCACCGTGTCAGACGCGTTTCGTCCGAGGACTTCTACCGTGACACGGTGTACGGCTGGCAATCTCCCTAGTTATACTCAGAGTCCCTCCCCCATTTACTCATTCATCAGGGCGGGATCAGCGGTACAGGTGTCCCCACACTGCTCAGATACTCTATCATCCGGTGTGCTGACTGTTTGGTGTCATACAATACAAGATAAAATCCTCTATAGACTGCTTCTCCATACTGTTTAACACTACATGATCTAGTGGTATATATTACCTAGTATCAAACAGTATACTTTTATACAACAATAAAATTCTACAAGATTTAAAATCAAATCACTCTATTTAACACACTGTTTGTTGTCTATCTAATAACCTTCATTCAGGCTGATGACCACATCGCACAGATAATCTATAATAATATAGTCATGTCATTATCTATGTAATCCCCTATCCTAATCGATTACCTTGGTATATATTTAAGACATGGGTATATGGT
>BLSH010109530.1:3738609-3750197 GCA_018402905.1 Glandirana rugosa
GTAGGGACCGAGTAGGTTGGTGTAGGTGGGAGGTAGGGACCGAGTAGGTAGGTGTAGGTACGAGGTAGGGACCGAGTAGGTAAGTACGGGTACGAGGTAGAGACCGAGTAGGTAGGTGTAGGTACGGGGTAGGGACCGAGTAGACAGGTGTAGGTACGGAGTAGGGACCGAGGAGGTAGGTGTAGGTACGAGGTAGCTAGGTGTAGGTACGGAGTAGGGACCGAGTAGGTAGGTGTAGGTACGAGGTAGGGACCGAGTAGATAGGTGTAGGTGATGTCACTGAATGTTTTCACATTATCCATCAGTTTAATCTAAACTTTACATACAGGGATCTTACGGACTACCACAAGGGACGTACAACCCGAAGACATACACCGGTCCGACACCTTTTCAGGGTGTGTTCACCATAGGGAGGATGAGCCAGAGATGGAGCATGGGCATGAATGGATGAGCCAGGGATGGAGCATGGATGTGGATGGATGAGCCAGGGATGGAGGGTGGATGTGGTTGGATGAGCCAGGGATGGAGCATGGATGAGCATGAATGTGGATAGATGAGCCAGGAATGGAGCATGGATGAGCCAGGGATGGATGGATGACCCACGGCTGGATGAGTCAGGGACGGAGCATAGATGAGCCAGGAATGGATGAGCCAGGGATGGAGCATGGATGAGCCAGGGATGGAGCATGGATGAGCCAGGGATGGATGGGTGAGCCAGGGATGGATGGATGAACCAGGGATGAATGGATGAGCCAGGGATGAATGGATGAGCAAGGGATAGGTGATCCATTAAACAGAGTGATCATTTGCTGTCATTGGCCCTTTACCCCGACCCGACGGTCACGGACATTCCGGGTGCATGCGGGAGCGTGATTCTGGGAGGACGTCATAGTACGCCCTCCCATCATTCGGCTATGGCCCAGTCGGCAACTGGTTAAAGAATCCAAGGCAAGTACCCTTTTTCACCATTTTTTAATTAAAAAAAATGAGCCCTGACCGTTACTTAAATTTCTTGTTTTTCTTTTCTCTTCCTGGCTAGCAGAGAATTCCCATATACTTGCATGCATAGGTCATCTAATACCTTCATAAGATTATACAGGCCAGCAGATGGTGAACGTATACAGAACATGTAGACCAGAGGCATAGAGGCAATCTGCTTAAGCCATAGAGATATCTAGCCTGTCTCTGTGTGTAAATGTACCCCCTCTTATCGACAAAATGGACAACTAGAGTAAGCTTCATGTTTCATATAATTTCTTCCTGCAGGGATTTCCTGATGCAAAATCTTGTGCAGGGTCAGTCCACTCAACAGTGATGTTTTAGTTTGCATTGACATTGTGATGTTTTTGTACATTGGGTCACGTGTCTATGTGCATTCTGTTGAGGCAGTCCATTCATTTTGAATGTGCTGCCAGCGCTCAAGTACAAACATAAAAAAAGAGTATGCATTTGTCACGCTTACCCCTAGAGGAGGAAGTCAGGTACTATAGTTGGCTTCTGTGTTCTTCACCTATAGCAGCCCCCTTTCCCATAAGGCAAGCAGGCCTGCTGGTACTCGTTTGCCCCCAGGTCTTATACACAATGCTATAGTGCCTAGCTGCCATGCTGGGGTAGGTGAGAACTGAGCACAGCAAACAGGTACTTGCGGTTGGCAGACAGGCAGAGTGGTTCAGTCCAGGTGCAGAATAATCAGGGTCAAATTCTTAGTGAAAAGGCAGGCAGAGTTCAGAGAATTGTCCAAATTCCAATCCTAGGTCATAAATGGGAACCCAAACAGCGGAGCAGGGCAGACAAACAGAAAGCTAAAAACATGTGTTAAACACACTATCATAAGCATGAGACTGCAGGCTTGGTTGGCTTAAACCAGACTTGGTCTCCACCCAGACACTGGCTACATCAATCACCTTGCAGGTGGACAGGCAGACAGGTAGAATGCATCACAGACAAAACCAGGGTGCTGGAATAAGACCAGCTGTTGTCACGGAACAAGAGCGTTTACACACTCCTGACAGCACTCCCTAATAATGGTCTCTACCAGGGACATGCAGTCAGGGGAGGCAGGTGAGGCAAAAATAAAACAAAAAAAAAAAAACATGATCAAACCTTGAGGGTCTTAGTTTGGCGAATTTGGGGAGTAGGTAGCTGAAGTCCTACCCCACCACTGGTAAAATTTAGGGCTCCTATCACCTATGGTTCCGGAGATACGGGGCTCCTTGCGCAGCCTGTCAGAAGCTACATACAGCGTGGCCAGTTGAAATACAAGCTGGCACACACTGTTTGCAGCAGACTGAGAGGATGAGCTCACAGTGCCTCTGACATCTTGTCAGAGGCACTGAGCTCAATGGACAGCTTGGAGCCTTGGACCAATGGTAAAGTACCATTGGCTCAAGCTGTCCAATAAAAATTCTGCAGTGGAGGCTGGCCTCTCACTGCAGTGTCATAGAAGGGGGCATGTGTCTAGAAGACACACAGTTAAGAGAGGGAATGAGAATCTTCTGCTGCAGAAGAGGTACACACTAAATCATATATTATTATGCTATATGTTATAACATAATCATTTATTATTTATCTATTTACTGTGAAATTACTGGTTTGGAGTTATAACTTCAAACTTCAGTAATTTGTCTGTTAAGTCACCTGCTTGAGCACATTTTTTGAAAATATAGTAAATTACCTTAAAAATAATATATAATAATTATTTGTATATTGCTTATTTATGGTAAATAACCACTTGCCACCCAGGCCAATTTTGACCCTTCTCTCCTACATGTAAAAATCATAATTTTTTAAATTACTCAGAACCCCCAAACATTATATATATTTTTAGCAGACACCCTAGGGAATAAAATGGTGGTCGTTGCAACTTTTTATGTTACACGGTATTTGCGCTGCAATTTTTCAAACACTTTTTTTTTAAAGAAACTATTTCATGAATGAATAAAAAAACACTAAAGTTAGCCCGATTTTTTTGTATAATGTGAAAGATGATATTACGCCGAGTAAATAGATACCTAACACGTCAAGCTTTAAAATTGCACACATTTGTGGAATTGGCGCCAAACTTCAGTACTTAAAAATCTCCATAGACGACACTTTAAAAATGTTTACAGGTTACCAGTTTAGAGTTACAGAGGAGGTCTAGTGCTAGAATTATTGCTCTCGCTCCAACGTTCGCAGCATATGTAACCTGTGTGTATCTGGCTCTGATACTAGCCAGTGCCTCACCAGCCACTGACCTCACCGCACGTCCCTGGTCTCTATGGGTGTAAAAGTCTGGAAACATCTCCTCAATAGAGTCCCTGAGTATAAGAGTAAATTCTCTGAGAATAGCGTATGTATGTTCACTGATCTCTGTGTGGTGAACTTCTTAAAAGGAATATTAAGTTGGCAGGCTCCACTGCTATAAAATGATAAGGCTATCTAAAGTCCCATAAGATTTCCATGACCATAGTAAAGCAAGAGGTCATAAGCTGAGTACTTTGATACACATCCTTGAACTCTATGCAGACATCTAATATATTTTTAACTCCACGGAAGAGAAACATTATTTCTTATGCTTCACACTTCAGTTTGAAACAAGGATATTCCCTCTGTGGTTTGGTTATGTCAAGAGATTTTAAAGCTTCCCTGACAACTATGAATTCCATTATGGAACACTTTTAGAAGAATTACCTAATACAACTGACATATTCTTTTTTTTAAGAGTAATATCGTTTTCAGAAATATATTTTTAGAGAACTTTTTAAAGCAACACATGTTATACATACTCTTCAATGTTGTTGCTTGTAAGGGTTTATTGTGAGCAGTACAGTACACAAGCCTAGTTTTAGATGCCACCTTATTTAAGATTGTTGTATGAGTCTCCCACAATGTAAGACAAACCATAGATGCAAGAAGACAGTCTTAAAGAATCAGTCTACTCAATTTTAAAATTTCAGTTTTTCATAGATGCTTGCAAGTTAAATCACTTGGTGGCTTCTTTTATCTCTCGTGGACCCCTCACTTGCATTTCAAGGTCTGCTTATCTGCTGTGATACCACCTACTCTATTGTCATGTATGACACTAACCCGTTAGCCATTATGATATTTGCTTTAATCTCCAGACGGGCAAAACTCTTACTTAATTGCAATTGCCACAACTGGTAGAAGTCTTGCAAGTGTATCAATTTTTGCTGCAAACATTGCTGACCAAAAATACTACACATGCTGATTTTTAGTTTGCCTTATATTATCAAGGATGCAAAAGGAGACCGTGGAACAATCAAGTGTAGGCGTGAACAGCTGCCACTCCAAGGTAGGCAGAAACAGAGCCCACAATTAAGCTGGCCATATATTAAACAATTTTCTTATTCAATTTCCTTTAGATTTTCCTTTAACTATGTAGTGCAAGGGCCTGTCTGATTGCATAAAAATTGAAAGTGTTTAGGTTTGACCTCGTATTATATGGTTAATCCAAAGGAAAGTTTTACAAGATAATTGTATAATGTATGGCCAGCCTTACAGCAGACCGATCTCCCCATTGAAGTCCTCAAAATATATAGGTGTAGCGCCCCTCTAGGTTGGGTACTAGTGAGTGTATATAGCTTTTGGCTCTCTCTGCTTAACAGGGGAGCAGATAGGTAAATTTGTATGTTATCTGCTTATCAGAGAGCCTTGATTTGAGTAAGGTCTGCCCAGTGTGCTCTGGTGCTGATTCATGTGGTCTGGAGTGTTTTACACTGTCCAACTGTATGTGTCCCTATGGGGCAGTGTGAGGAAAACCCAGTCAGTGACAGCAGGTGTATTTGCAGATGGTTCTGACCAACTAGCAGGGGAGGTGCCCCACTGCATTTTGGTGAACACCTTCATATAAAAGGGAGCACATGGGCTCAAGGTTAGGAGTTCCAGCCCACCCGGACCTTAGGGGTGGAGGTGTATGTTCAGCTCCTGGCTGCTAGGCTTGAGGCCTATCCAGGAGGCTGTGGGTGCTGGGCCTGGTCAAGGCCTAGCTGAAGTTGCTGAAGCTGCAGCCCAAAGTTCTTTCGAAACTGACAGACGGGGACGTCCTTGGATCCTGTCTAGTATCACAGTGGCAAAGTGTAGCATTGAAGGAAATGGTGTGAGTACAGACCCCCTGGAAGGATCTCTGAGACTGTGTTGCTAGAATCTCCCTTCTGCTCCTCATAGTCAGCTAACTGGGTGTGTGAGGTAGAACGGAGACAGGGGTTAAAGTTTTTGTAGCTGTCGACTTTTAATTTTTTTGGAATGACTGAAGCTCCTCCCATGTCTCATACATGTTTAGTAATTATTGAGTGTGTTGCTGTGAAGGGATTTCCTATTGCACCTTTCTAATGGTCTGTATCACCCATCTGCTCACTAAACACTACTAAGGCGATCCCTCCTTTCAGCTTCTAGCTGTTAAAAAAAAAAAAAATTAGACTGACAGCAGTGTGGTAAAGAGGAGGAGTTCTGAGGCCTCATGACACATGTCACCTCAAATTAGACTGATTTTTGATGTGTAGGGATCATGGGTAGATAATATAAAGAAGGATTTCAGGCAGTTATGTTAGCAGTATTTTTTTTTTAACACACATTAAATTTATTATTTTTGAATGAATACATTCATAGATGGGCCAAGGTTTTATTTATTTTCCTGGCGATAAACCTTAAATTGGATGTATACTCTCAGAACCTCCAACCCTCATCCTAAATCTCCTGCCCTAGTTTACTGATATATGGAGAAAGTGCTGCTTAAAATACACCTGTCATTACTTGAACAGTACTGATAGACTCTGGCACTACAATGTAGATGTTGAACGATTCCCTAGATGCATTATTCTGCAGTCCTGGTTTACTAAAACCCAGACTGCTAAAACAAGGAATTATCATTATTTTCTAGTAATTTTGAGTGCTGGATCTGCTTTCTTCCCCCTACTGCTTGTATCTTTTGGCCCATTACTAGGATAAGCAACTTTACGGACTAACAGGAACAAGTGTCGTGAAGTATTATTAGTGTAGCGCTACCCCTGTAGGAGCTGCTGGTGAATAGGGATCCCTCAACCTGCACAGCCAGGCACACCGAATTTCCACAGCACTCTTGAGACAAGAAACAGTCCAGCAGCTTTGTTTTTTTTGTTTTTTTATTAGGGGTTAATAACTTGGATGGGGTTAGGGGTGTTATGGGATGCCCACTTGACTTTAGCAAACTCTTCAGGGACAACTTTCCTTTGTACAGTCTATTTACACGCTCCTCAACTTCCTCATCACTTGCTTGCAGAAAAACTCCCACTCACTGTTAGATGATCTGACAAAAAGGCATCAGTCAGATAAAGCAAAGGCCCATTATAGGCATGGACCGCTGGCCCCTTGGTTGTGTAGCAAAGTCAGTGTCCAGCTTCCATCCCTGTGGCTACTGATCCCAGCACCACCTCTTCACGCACTGTCAGCCCACCTGGCTGCAGCTGCCCCTCTCCTAGCCCTCTTGGCTAGTCCTCCCAGACTGCACACTCACCTGCCCTCTTGGCTGACTTCTCCTGGAGATCCGTGCCTACTCTCTCCCGCTGTCCTCACACCTGCTCCCATGCATCCAGGACAGGATTCCTCCATGTGTTGTAGAGGATCCTTACAGCACCTGAGCCCTAGACCCGAGGTCACCCCCCCCCAGATTAGGGAGTTCTCCTCAAGGGCCACAGTCTCCTCAGCACTCCATCTCCAGCTTCCACTCAAACTCCACTGCCCCTGCTGGCCTGAACCAGAGTGTTTAGCTGTTTTTCCCCCTGCTAGCCCATTTGGTCAGTGATTGGTTGGGGTTGGGCCATCATCAATACCCCAGGCAGCTCCTCCTAACCTCCCTCCCATTTTTCTGGAAGTTTCTCAAAAGTTCCAGCAAGTAGGGGGATTTAACAGAGATTCTGCCTGATGAGTCATTCTAGCCTCCCTGAGTCGCTTGCCCTGACCTAGATTCAACCCAGCCTTGCTCTCAGCCAGGCTAATTTACCTACACTAATAAACTATGTACACTACCCTTTTTAGCACACTAGAGGGTGCTACATTGGGTACAATTTGTTTCTGCATTGAACTTGCATTGAACACTTGAATCTCTCAGTACTGTTTTAGTAATGATAGGTGTACCTTAAAGCGTACCTTGTAGTAAAATGCAAGCTTCTATTTATATATTAGGGGCCATCCCCTTCATATATAGCAACATATACTTACTGCATGGGATGAAGTCAAGCTTTTTTGAGATTTCGGAAAATGTTGAGTAGCCCCAATCTCAGAAGATGTCACCACAGCATAGTGCAGGAGCATATGGGATTTTTTAACCACTTCAGCCCTGGAAGGATTTCACACTTTAGGACCAGAGCACTTTTTGCGATTCAGCACTGCGTCGCTTTAACTGACAATTGCACAGTCGTGCAACGTTGTACCCAAATTTGCGGCGAAATTTGCGTCCTTTTTTTCCCACAAATAGAGCTTTATTTTGGTGTTATTTGATCACCTCTGCTTCATTTCTGATCACCGCTATAAACAAAAGAAGAGCGACAATTTTGCAAAAAAAAATCAAATTTCTAACTTTTTGCTAAAATACAAGTCCAAAAAAAAACAAAAAAAAAAACATTTTTTTCCATCGGTTTTGGCCCATTTATGTTCTTCCTCATATTTTAGGTTTAAAAAATCACAATCGGCGTTTATTGATTGGTTTGCGCAAAAGTTGCCGCGTTTACGGACGATGAGAATTCATTTCTGGGGTTTATTTTTTTTATTTTTTACTAGTAATGGCGGCGATCTGCGATTTTTAGCGGTACGTCAACATTGCAGTTTACTTACATGGACTTCTGTTCTCTGACTGCGGGGGGGCCATCACGGGTAGCCAGCGGTGATCAAGTCCGCCGTACCCGCTCCCTGGCCCCCCCCGGACACAGTGGCGCGCGCTCACAGCGCTAGTTATCGCAGCAGCCGTCATATGACGGCGGTTTGCAATAACGAGCCACTTTGTCGCTGTCAGACTGCGGTTGACGGTCAGCAAGTGGTTAAAGTAAAGAAAAACTATTAAGAAAAAGTTAAAAGGTTATTAAATATATTTGATTTACTCTAGGTTTCCTCCTGTGTTGCCTAGGCCAGTGGTTCTCAACCTCAGTCCTCAAGTACCCCCAACAGGCCATGTTTTCAGGTTTTCCATTATCTTGCACAGGTGCTTTAAATCAGAGTCAAGGGCTTGTTATTTTGGACAGCTATTTTATCTAAGAGAAATTACCAAAGCATGGCCTGTTGGTGGTACTTGAGGACCGAGGTTGAGAATCACTGGCCTAGGCAACACAGGAGGAAGCCTAGAGTAAATCAAGTATATTTAATAACTTTTTAACTTTTTCTTAATAGTTTTTTTTTTACTTTAAAATGGATTAGGAGGCCCACATATACAAGATTTGCTTTAAATATTTAATGCGGAACTTCACCTGAAAAGGGAGGTTTCACTTAACCTCCTCTTTCTCCCCTCCTTTCTCTCTATAGCAAACCTTTTTTTTTTTCTTCTGGGAGTGGGTACCTATTTCTGACTGGTACGCCCTCCAACTCTTCCCCCATCCTCCACGCCTGCACCTTCCTGGGACATGTTACATGTCCAGAAGACTACGGTGCCATTTAGAAACTGCAGCGTGTCTCATATGTGCAGTGGGAAGCTGGCTGTGAAACACCAGAAAGTCACAGCTGGCTTCCCACAAGCAAGATGGCAGCCCTGGGGATCCAAAGACTGCTGAAGAACCAGCCTAGGTGAAGACAGTGCTGGATCCTTGTTCTGGACCTCCTGGTGCCAATCAAGTGAGCAACTGCCATGGCCAGTTGGCGTTCCTACCTGACCTGTCACTGATCCTCCCCATCTGCTGAGATCCCATGGCCATATTTTAGCTGCTCTTGGGCTCTTTAATAAAATGTGTTAAATGTAAGAGCTCAAATTTTGCTCATTCCTTTTCTTTAGGTTTCATAAATCAGCTCCACTGAGCTAATATACAAAGGCAGCCTGTATAAATTCTTGTACTGAAAATGAAGCAACATACACGCTTTATAAAAAAATAAATACACATATTTGTTTTCTATCCTCCAATTGATAAAAAGTGTTCAGTTATGTGATTAATAGTACACTTCAAAAATGCACATGGGTGTGGAAAAAACAGCAGAAATTGCTTCAATTCAAGCCTGTGGCAGTCTTATACATTTCCTCCAAGATCCACTAAGTACGTGACCACTCTGTGACCTCCTTCCTTTCACCACTAATTTTGGTAGAGCGAATATTCATAAACAAGCCCTACCAATTCATTAGGAATACATGACATCACTGAATTGTGATGGAAATTATGATTTGTATTTAGATGATCCTTGAGGTGCCTGTATTCACGATGTCGTAGAAGTGCACAAAACGATTGTTCAGCTGGAATAAATGATTCATCAAACCTGGCTGAGGAGGAGAAGTGTTCGAACGAGGGGTCAAGCTCTGAAGCTGGAGGTGAGAGTCTCAGGGGAAGTGTCCTCCGGTGCTACATCATGAAAATGGAAATAAGGTCAGGGGGATAGGAAGTGCTCCAAGTTCAGCAAATACCAGCACGCCAATAACCTGCTTTTTAAGTCACCGAGAAAATGAACAGATCAGGAGAGCTGACTATGGAGATCTGCTAGGAAGATGCTCTACTGATTCAACTGACTTCAACTTTTTAATGGTCTCCGGCAGCATTAAGTGTTCTTGTCTGAATTTATTAGCGTGGAGTGGAGTGAAAAACTTGACAGGGCTTTTCTGTTGCCCTTGTGCAATAGAAAAGTATTGATCCTTTTATGTAGTTGTTATGTAAAAAAAGTTATAGCTGGTGATATCTGTACAAATGCCTTTTCTATTTTGTCAAAAGTCTTAGTAATCCTTGTAATGATTGTCATTCGCTATTACCTGCTGTGGCTCTCACTTGTGCTTTTTTAATTGAAGTGTATCGATAGCCCAAACTTTTTTTTAGCTATTGATTGGGGGATGGTATGAACTCCTGTCAGGTTGAGCTGCCATCTGGGGCTCCGTTTGAGAGATTCTTTCACTTCCTGTCTGGTAAAAAGGTTGTCCACAGCACAGGACAAGAGGGAAAATCTCTCTAGCAATTACACAGAATTAAAATGGTTTGACTGTAAGGAGCATAGGCATAAACTGTCTGAACACCACTAGGAATATACCTCAGCTGCTTATGAACCCCCCAATAAGACACTGCTTTGGCTCCAACGCACATTAAAGCCCTATTGCTTCAACAAGCTTTTATGATGTGTTTTTGTGGCTTCAGTGGTGCTTCGATGAGGCTTCGGTGGTGCTTTGATGAGGCTTCGGTGGTGCTTCAATGAGGCTCTTTTGAAGCTTTGTTGAAGCTTGGCTGATGCCCTGTGTGTTTGTTGATATCTCAAAACAAAGCGAAGCTAAAGCTGAATTAAAGCCTCTGAAAAGCCTTCAGGTGAGCTTCAAACAAGCTTTGTCATAGACTTCTATGGAGGCGTTGAAGAGGCTTTGAAGCCTGGCTAAAGCTACATGGGGTATAATTTTTGACGTAAAGCTGAAGCGAAGCAAAGTCAACGTAAGGTGTAAACAGGACTGTAAGCTAACCATTTTATTTAGTGACAGGTAGAGTTGAGCGGACACCTGGATGTTTGGGTTCGGCCGAACTTTGTGAAAAAGTTCAAGTTCAGCCCCGAACTTGACCCCGAACCCCATTGAAGTCAATGGTGACCCAAACATTTGGGCACTAAAATGCCTCTAAAAAAGTCCTGGAAAAGGCTAGAGGGCTGCAAAAGGAAGCAAAATGGGGGTAAGAGTAGGACAAGTGCCCTGTAAACAAATGTGGATAGGGAAATAGCTTAAAATCACATAAAAAAAAATGGAGGAGGAGGTGGATGTGAAGTAGGAGGTTGAGGAGGCGGTGACCGTGGCGGTGAAGGTGGAAGTGGCGGTGGAGGAGAGGAGGTAGCCAACGCTGTTTTTTTTTTTTGTTTGTTTGTTTTTTTTCTAATTGGGGTAGCCCCCAAAATATTGAGACATATTAAAAAAAAAAAAAGATCACTATCTGCAGACAAACCCAGAGATGTTCTAGCATGGGTTCACTTTTTCCATATAAAATTTACAAGGGGCTGAGCTGAAAGACAGATGGCCATGGGGTTCAGGTGCCAACTCTGAGCTTTCAGCAAGGGACTGGGTGGGAGACAATGTGAAGGAACTGGAGGCATTGCCAGCCACCCAATCTACTATCGCCTGTACTTGTTCTGGCCTCACCATTCATTGAGTGGCATTCGGGCCTACCATATAACGTTGAAGGTTCTGTCGGCTACTCGCACCCGAAGAAGGTGTTTCACTCGCGTGTGTAGCTGGCACAGATCTACCACGTCCTCTCCTTGCAACAGGAGCTTCACCAACACCACCAACACCAGCAGCACCATGACCATGACCACGTCCCTTATTTGACGCTCTCCTCATTCGTCCGCTATCATCTAACCCACCGACCGTTACGGAGGTCAAGGAAGTGTAACAGAGGGTGGGTCAGGGAACGACTTTCGAGTCTCAACCGTGGACTTGGGGTACCGGTAGACAGAAAGTCGAGTCG
>BLSH010109530.1:3757944-3776312 GCA_018402905.1 Glandirana rugosa
ATAGGGGGCTTAGGTAAGGATTGGGGGGGGGGGGGGGAGCAGGCTCCACAGAGAAGATTTTTTTAAAATGCTTGAATGTAAAAAAACTTTCAGCCTTCAGAACCACTTTAATAAACTTGTTTGCTATAAAGGAAAGGTATTTTGGAAACGAAAAACTATTTTGGGTATGACCAATTATTTTTGGCATATACATTCTTAATGGTCTGCCTAACTGAGGGTGCAGAAGGAGTGTGCCCATTGCCTAAATACATTGTACTAAAAGGTGTCCCTTTTTCACATCTTAGAATGTTAGGAAGTATGGGGGAAGGCCACAGCTTTATTAATATACAGTATACAAGCAAACAAAGCCAACAATAATGTGCAACAGACTGATAACTGTTTACAGCCCAAACCTGCCAAATGCCAGCCACAGATGCATTGTGGATACTCGCATTCACATGACTTCATGGACTGTCATAGCCATAAGTTCACGACATACATCCCAACTGAACAAAGCCCAATGAGGGAATCAGCCAGGTACCATGTAGGGGAAGGTGGGAGGGAAGATCTTCTGAGGCTGAAGATGGTTCATCGCCAGCTGTGTCTTCAGGTAAGTGTCACCTGAAATGTGCCATTTGGGCCATTCACTTGCAAATTACTTAATAGCTAATGACTCCCGATACTACTTCCTAGCCACTGCCATGCCCCCAAGAATCCCTATCAATAAAAGAGCTCAAATATATATTTTAAATTATGTAGGGCAATGTCTGTTTCCCTGTTGCAGATTTTCCCTCATTTCCTATCTGGTAAAATGTTATCTCAGAACAGAAAGTGAAGAGAAATCTCTCTAACGGAGCGCCAGGTAGAGGTAAAACCCGAGAGGGGTTCTAACCCCTCTCCACTCTATTCAAAACCAAAATATAGAATAGTACGATTCAGTTTACTGCAGAGAAAGAGGAGCAATACAGTCCACTCACCTGTTATGACAAATCCCACTGCGGAGACTGCACTGCAGGTCACTGAGGCACCTGCACTGCATTTTTGGAAAGCGTGTAGCAACCTGTAGCTTAGTTGAGAGTTACAGAGCTCTCTCTGGATTAGGGGGACATGTAGGACAGCAAATCAAATGACAGAAATTATTGGTATATGCAGATACATTGAGATGCTGTCTATTAGCTAGCTTCTCTGAATAAACCCAAAAGAGGTAAACTCTAAGTAAATTTGTGTTCATTGGGTTCATGGGCCTTGTGGACCTGCAGCAAGAATCAGGTAAGCTGTAGACAAGTTTCCTTTAAGTGGCTATAAATTGAAAATGTGTTTTTCCCTAAAAAGAGGAGTATGGAGTTTACAAAAAAAACCTTATGCTCACCTAGATGGCTGCAGCATCGATCTGATGCTGCATCTGTCCCTCATGACCTCTGTATTCAAACACCACTGATCGTCAGTTCTCCCCTTCACTCTGAGCATTGCCCCTCCACTGTTCACAAAGCTGGGCTGGGGAGGGAGCAGCTGGCTCAGGCTCCCAGCGGCGTAGCTGAGAGTCTGACCCAGCTGGGCGGACCCCGACTGTACAAACAGCTCACAGGAGTGCAGAGTGAACCGCACTCCTGTGATCCATAGAACTTTTCCTTTAATGCATTCCCTGCCATAAGCCCCTGCTGCTGTCAGTCAAATCTATGGATGCATACAGCTTGGCTCGGAAGCGACCTGCATGGATGCCCCCATAGCACAAGGCTTACTACGGCAGCTACCTGCAGGAGGAAGGAGCGGACAGTGCCAGTAGGGTACTCCAGAAGGCAAGGTAAGGGACTGTTCTGTGCAATACTACTGCAAAGAGCAGATAAGTATACCCTCTTTTTCTATTTCAAAGCAAACATAAATTGACTTTAATATCACTTTAAAGAGTGCCTGTCATTACCTCTGGACCCTCATTCAGGGGCCATGTCTGCCTATGGGTAATAATAATAATAATGTTTCATATAAATATAAGAGTACAGTGTATAAAGGTATAAAAAGAAAACAGTTAAGACCCCCACACATACATATACATACGGTTAGGATGTTAGGATGCACTTACAAAAGTAAACACCTGTTACCTTACACATATTAGGTATTAGGTATACCCACACACACCAGATAGCTGCCATAACCCCAGTATTTTTTTTAAAGGACAGTGTAAAAATAAAAAATACAAAGTGAAATAAATAAGAAAAAAACATTTTTTTTAAAACGCCCCGTCCCTCTGAGCTCGCACACAGAAGCAAACGCATATGTAAGTAACACCCACATATGAAAATGATGTTCAAACCACACGTGAGGTATCGCCGCGATCATTACAGTGAGAGCAATAATTTGAGCACTAGATCTCCTCTGTAACTCAAAACTGGTAACATGTAGACATTTTTAAACACCGCCTATGGAGATTTTTAAGTGCCAATGTTTGTTGCCATTCCACGAGCAGGCGCAATTTTTAAGCATGACATGTTGGGTATCATGTTGTAGGTTGCATACCAGAGTATCTCCAACTCCACTGTACACACTGATCCCAGCTCTACTGCCTGCAGGAACTACCGGTCCCCCTGGTTGCTCCTTCAACAGCTCACCGGGCTGCTACCGAAGATCTCCCAGGGCAAGGGAAAGATTTAAGCACAATGCTGTCTTCCAGAAAGGCTTGCTACATGTGGCAGTCTCTCCTCTTGTAAGTCCCTGAGTGTGCTGATGTACTCACACTGTCCTACTTGCTCCCGCTGCTTCTTAGGTAGAATTCCTTCCAAACCACACTGCTGTCAGGATCCTCCCAAGCCAGTCCAAGCTGGCAGAGCCCCCCCGGTCAGGGGTTCCCTTTTAGGGCCACCAATAGTCTCCTCAGCACTCCATCTAACAACCGACTCCCCTACTGGCATGAATCATCCATATTTAAGGGCTGGCTCAGCAACCATGCCAGGTCCACTGCCTGAGGATTGGCCAAGTTCCCCTAAGTATGCAGATCAACCCTCCTGGCCTCCGCCCACCAACTTCTAGAAGTTTCTCCTAACTTCCAGAATCAGGGGGAGGCACCAGAGACCTGCCTGTATGAGTCTTCCAGCCTGACCTGCAATGAACCCTTGACACAGATTTAAGCCTTATTTTACCACGAGCAATACATTTGCCTGTACTATTCTAGTAGCACAGTAGAGGGTGCTACATCTGTAATGTGACTTTGGCATTTACTTGGAACAGTCTTATTTTTTTATATTTAATTACATATTTGAAGACCATATTGTGCTTCTATGCACTGAAAAAAAAAAAGTGCAAATCTGAAAATCTAAGTTCCATAAAATTTTACCTAGCATGGCACCGATACCATTACTTGTACTCGAGCAAATTCCGATATTTGTACATGGGGACGTAAGTATCTATCATTGATAGATTCTTACGTAAGTATCTGTATTGATACTTACGTCCCCATTTAATATCTCTCCCCTCATATGTACAGGATACACCGGACCTCCTACAACGTCTGGATAATATTTATGTACTGGCAGGTACTATTTTAGTGGCAATTGACATCAAAGCACTATACAGCAGTATCCCACATTCCTCCGGACTCTCAGTGATACAGGACTTTTTAAAGGAAAGAGATCAAGATTCATGGCCACTTAGCCAATCTGTCCTCTCCATTCTTGAGCATATTCTGACCTGCAATGTGTTCACTTTTGTAGAACAGAAAGTGCAGCGCTATATAAGCGATGGTCTTAGGATGGGACCGTAAGCAAATTATTATGTCAAAGGGTACTTAGGACTTAAGTACGGAGGGAATTGGATGTTAAAGCAATATAATATAAACAGTGATAATGACAATAAAAATGGAAGTCCATTTAGAGTTCATGTGCAGGTATTGAGAACCCCATATCAAATGTAGAGGGATGTTTATGATGATACAATGTGATGTCCTGGAGCAATTCTTAATTCAAGTGACAGATGCCTTGACAATAAGGTGCTTGAAATTGTGGCAATCCACAATGGTGAGTGATTGTACTTACCAGAAGCTGGTAAAGTACCAGCAAAAGTGATGACAATCCAGAAGATTCAAGAGAAATGAAGAAAAGGTCGTGGTGCAAAGTGCTTGAATGGGTGCTCAAAAGTGACTATCCCCACTGTAAGTGAATATGCTTACCGGAAGCAGGTGGTATGATAGCAGATGGCTCCCTTCCCGATACAAAGTACCCTTGAAGCTTGCTTAGAGGGGTGTTGTGCCTCTTGGCAGACAGGTGGTGTCACTCGAGGGTGACAGGGGGTCCTGAGGACGTTTTATCAAACGAAACGCGTTGGGTCCTGTTCCCCCGACTCACTGCAACTTGGATTTTATTGATGAGCTCATCTATATTTTTAACCATGTAAGTGTTTTTAATCCACATTTAATACATTTCTTATGGTACACTGTATTACACTATGGAGTTTCTTCTTGCTTTTATCTCAACACAAATCCTTTCCGAGTGACACCACCTGTGTGCCAAGAGGCACAACACCCCTCTAAACGAGCTTCAAGGGTACTTTGGACCGGGAAGGGAGCCATCTGTGACCAGACCATACCCCAGGGAATTAAAACACCTCTGCTATCATACCACCTGCTTCCGGTAAGCATATTCACTTACAGTGGGGATAGTCACTTTTGAGCACCCATTCAAGCACTTTGCACCACAACCTATTCTTCATTTCTCTTGGATCTTCTGGATTGTCATCACTTTTGCTGGTACTTTACCAGCTTCTGGTAAGTACAATCACTCACCATTGTGGATTGCCACAATATCAAGCACCTTATTGTCAAGGCATCTGTCACTTTAACTAAGAATTGCTCCAGGACATCACATTGTATCATCATAAACATCCCTCTACATTTGATATGGGGTTCTACATACCTGCACATGAACTCTAAATGGACTTCCATTTTTATTGTCATTATCACTGTTTATATTATATTGCTTTAACATCCACTTCCCTCCGTACTTAAGTCCTAAGTACCCTTTGACATAATAATTTGCTTACGGTCCCATCCTAAGACCATCTCTTATATAGTGCTGCACTTTCTGTTCTACATTTACCTCCAACTTTGTTATCGTGCCAGCCGCTCCAGTTATATATTCAGGTAGCGTAGTATTCATTATAACCCAATGTGTTCACTTTTGATGGTTCCCACTACCTCCAGGTGCAGGGGGTGGCGATGGGGACCTGTTGTGCCATGTCATACACCAACCTGTACCTTGGGGGGGACGTACACTCTTTTCTGATGAGAGATACTCTAAGTACTGGGATCAGTGATCTTGATGTGGAATCGATACATTGATGATGTCGTAATGTTATGGACAGGCACACCTAACGAACTGACCGACGTCATGTCAGATCTTGGCAAAAATGCATATAAAATGAAATTCGCAATGCATCAAAATCCACATCAGATCTCTTTCCTGAATACTACTGTTATGATTCAGGAGGATGGAGGTATAAGCACAACCTTATACTGAAAGGAAACAGCAGGTAATACCCTGCTATGGGCAACAGGCTTCCATCCTGCTTCTTTAATAAACAGCATCCCCTATGGTCAATATCTCAGACTATGGAGGATATTACCTGTTTAAATTCAAGGCAAATTTTTGAGGTAGAGACTCCTCAGTCGTGGTCGAAAACCGCACTATGTATCTACCTAATGGTAGTTTACATTCTATTGGGCACCCCGTTGACTGCCAAACGGTGTGCGTGGTGTATATCATGTTTTGTGAGTGTGGAAGTTTTTATGTTGGAAAAAAATAGATATCCCTTCTGGTGCAGAATAAAGGACCATGTATATTATGTTTCAAGAAATTTACTGTATACACCAATAGGGCGCCATGTCAATCTACACCACCCAGGGAACAATATGGTTATTAAATTTGCAGCTTTAGAACACATTTCAATGGAACCCAGGGGTGGTGACCATGATAAAAAGATCCTACAAAGAGAAATGCGTTGGATCCACACTTTTAAGGCCACCACCCCTCCAGGTCTAAATGATGTAATGAGTTACAAACCCTTCCTTTAATACTATCAATGTACTATGCAAGATTCAATGATTAAGTGACTGTGTCAATTAACTACTTTCTTTGCTATTATGTAATATTTCAGCTTTAGGATGTGGTGTAGTTAGTATGTGGGTGTGGTGTTCTATCTGTGTAATGTGTGTCTGGTATCTGTTTCTGGTCACATATTTTTGTGATGCGTCCTATTTGGTGTATGTTTTATTCATGTTTTTTGTCCTTTATGTTTTGGCTGATTTAGATTGGCGGTGTGGAATTTTTACCCCTGCAATTGCTTCTGTAGCGTTTGCTGCAGCCAAAGACTTACATTAACAAAGATAGGCTGACAGGGAAAAGTTCAGAGTGTCTGTAGCTATGAGGAGTTTCTTTCCCCTCTCCCTTTTCTCTTTTCTGACTGTACACACAGGCATCATGTTACTCTGCTTCCTTCCCTGTTTTCCTACTGGCAGGAGGAAGAAAGCCAATTAAAGGAGCAGTTACAGGAGCCAATCAGAGGGACTTTAACAAGCTGCAGGAAGCAGCTGCAAAGGATTCTGGAATATGAAGTTCCAGCACAGAGCGGCCCCATAGCCTTGTATAGTGACATGAACTACTAAGACCAGCATTCTCTGTGGACAGGAAAGGAGAGACTCCATCTTGATTCCCTGAGGAAAATTCAGTCAGCGCGAGGCAGAGGAAGAGATCATACCTAAGGGAGATGCTGTCTCTCAGGTGGTTTCACCACACGATTCAGGCCTCTGCTGCCAGTCGGGACATCCAGCCTGAAAGAGGGGGATCGCAGGTGCACATCCAGGTGCACCTGCACTGAAGGTGAAGCGTTCCAGTGTGAGGTGACCAGTCGGGTCACCAGGAGAGCCTGCCTGTTCCAGGACGTTCGTTTAGGCCTTGATCGCAGGATTGAGTGAGGGGGCTTTTTGCCTATTTGCAGGAAACAGGGACACTGCACCACAGAAGGAGTTAAATGAACACTGTATACAGACATCATTGCTGGTAGTCATCTTGCTGACACTTGTAGTGCCACAGGGATAAAGAATAAGGCTATCCATTTCTGGGACATGGTTTACAGACATCATTGTTCTCTCACCTTGCTGAGAAAGATCCTGCCTGCTTCACTTGATAATCTGGGCTAGTTATGTTGTTTGGCCCTGCTATCCAGGAGTTTAAGTTCACCAACGAAAGTGGCTAGCTGAAGACACAAAGCTTTATCCTTTATTCAAAAGGACTGTAGCTACTAGAACCATACGGACCCGCACACACATATTCAGGGCTCTGTATATGCAGTGGGTGTGTGGGACAGTTTATCTAGGAAGTTAAGCCATTACATCAGTGGTTCTCAACTCCTGTCCTCAGGACCCACTAACAGGCCAGATTTTCAGTATTACCTTGGGGAGATGCAGACTAGAATACTGCAATCACCGCGCAGCAAATGAGATCGCCTGTGATGCATTTCAGTTATCTTGCAAACCTGGCCTGTTAGTGGGTCCTGAGGACAGGAGTTGAGAACCACTGCATTACATGTAGATTTAAATAAAGTGTTTAAAGTTGGGCCTGTGGTGTCAGGGAACAGAAGAGGGAGGACTGACACAAAGAGGGTCATTCCTCTGCTCTCCTCCTGCCTGGACTCATAGGGCCAACCTGAGTAAAGGTAACCAATCCAATTTAAAGTGTCATAATGCACTTTATTTGCAATTCAGAGCTATATTGCTCTTAATGTCAGTCATTGCTCTCCAGTTGATTACTTGCATATATATTGTTACTGTCTGTTATTCTTTCACAGAAATATTGCAGTAAAGACAATTTCTGTGTTTTTTCATAATGTGTGTGTTTCTCATTGGTCATTTCTCATTGGTCATACTTAAGCGGCTCCTCCAGGGGTAGCGCTACACTTCTATTTATAAGAACTTTGTGATTGGCACAAATGTTGTGCCAACGTTGGGGGTGAGACTTTGCTGGCATTGGCCGTATTTGGTTTTTCCTATACAGCTGTAAGGGATTAGGTGAGCTATGCCTTTATCTGGCTGGTTAAGGTCGTGATTGCTGGACCCTTTCTCTCTTTCCTATTTTTTTTATCTTTGTTGTTTATTCTGTTTGCCGTGATCTGACGCAGGCGCTGTCCCTCTCCTGCTGATACATCTGAGCATGCGCACACTGAGTGAAATGATGCCGATGTAAGTGTGCAGCGTCATGGACGGGACTTTTTTTCTGCCCACTGGCCACTGTTTAATGCTCAGGGACGAGTAAGTGTTTGCAGTGATGCAGGAGGGGCGGCACCCATGATGGGATGTATACTTCCTTTACTATTGGATTGCCAATATGCATGGCCCCCACTATCTAGGACTACACATGTGCAGACTCTAGACGGATATTCTAAGTGCAAGATGCCCTGACGTCACTGGAATGGGTGTTCTGCGCCCCCCCTGCGTCTGATGGCCGTTGGTGCCACTGCCTTGTATATAAGGAAGTAATGATGGCTCCCTCCTTGCAGGGACACTCGTGCCTTGATTTTCTAGACAGGTAGGATGGCTACTCTTTGGAGACCACGTATGCATCTCTTACTACCCCAGCGCCACAGCACTGTTTGTGGTGCTGTATCTGCAGGGATTGGTATGGACTATTTTTGAATTTTTCTACCCTCTTTTCCTATTACCCTACTAGGGCCACCCTTGACTCTACACTTGAGTCCCCAAATGGGAAGCAGTGTGGATTCAGCCAAAAGGTGGGTGTTGCAAAATGTGATTTCTGTATTAAAGTTACTATCTGCGTTTTGCTTTTGTCATTGAAATATATATACATCTCCTTTCCTCTATAGCCTTACACATGGTTTTACCTCATAGGCTTGTTTATGCCCACTTTGAGGCTTGGAAATTTACGCTTAACACAATAGGAAGAATTTGTTAGTCACGGGGGCCCAGCCATTGCAGAAATCAGGCAATTACCTGGTAAGCACTACAATACCTTACTAGATTGAATCCTAGTCCTTCTTCAAAACTTCACCTTTTCCCAAGTGGTGTTTTTTATACATATTTTTTGCCCTTATGCGCTATGGGGATATATAAGCACTTTATAGACTAGGGGCTCAGTAGCAATTAGACCCATGGTAATTATCTAGTGAGATACTTAATTTTATCTCGCTATTCTACTACTTTTTTCTTTATGGTTCTAGATATTTTTCTACCTTTTGGAGTTCCTTGGTTCCTTAAAACAATTTTACATGACATTTATTATCTCATCCACAATATTCCATCTCCCAACAGGTAAGAAGATACATATTATAACAAGAATATATATATACAGATCCTACCTTTGTGTTCACTCTGCCTTTATAGATTGGATTGCTTATCATTCGTAATCTATATTTTCCATTTGGGGTATCGGTGTAAATTTTTTAGCTTGTTTTGGAACCTTCTTCTTTGGAAGAATTGATCTTCATTTGTCTCTTGTCTTATGTGATATTTTCCCAATGCTTGGTGTTCAAGGCCAATAAGGCAAGCATACGTGTTTTGTGTGTGTGTTCTCTGTCCTCTTTGTGAGGTTTGTGGTCTCTTTCCCTTTTTCGTTATAGGCATTTAAGTTTCCAAGATCCATACAGCTATATATTTTTGTCTGATATGTATATACAATTAATATGATTTATACACATTTATATTTCATAGTTGTAATTTTCTTTTGTTTTTAAATATCAGCACCTACCCATTTTTTGTCATGAGGAAGCAATTTGATGCAAAACGCGTTCATAAAACAAGTGTGGTGGAGTCAATGGTCCCAAACCTTTGATATATACAGGATACTTTCCTTTTTCATATACCTATGGACATTCTGCTATATTTTGAAAGGACCCGTGCCTCCATGTTTGGTTTATTGAGTATTTGTTGACCTTGTCCAGTAGAGGGTGTATGTATTTGTCATATATGAAAATTTTAGTGTTTTGTAATAAAGAATAATTCTTTTTGAATATAGTTTTTCTGCCTCATGTTGTGCCCACAAAGTCCTGTCTTTTTTTAGGGTGATTTATTCCTTCAACCTTTCTTCTAAACATTGGGCGGTGGCATGATGGGGGTCCTCCCTTTCTATGGAGTTTTGAAGAAGTACCAGAGCAGACTCTTCACTAGCCATGGACAGTGGAGAAGTGGGAAAGCTTCAGTAGACTCATTCAGGGAGCCAACAGGTGGCGTGGGTGCACCTTGAAGATAAGTACAGTGGGTAGCTGTGAGTTAAGCCAGGGACCGAGCAGGTAGCGTGGATGAAGCTTGAGGGATACAGCGGCTAGCTGTGAGAAGAGCTCAGGGGATCCAGCGGGTGGCTGGGAGTCCCAGTAGTCTAGTGAAAGATGGGGAGCTCAGTGTGAAGATCTACAGTGGGATACTGTGAGATATGAGTGAAGATCTACAGCAGGATACTGGGAGTTACATGTCCAGATCTACAGAGAGATACTGAGAGTGAAGCGTTGCTATAGGAGACAGCAGTTGCTACAAACATACAGATTGCTGCATTCAGCTTAAAGGCCCTTTTTCTGTACTGCTGCCTGCCTATTTCTATTTTTGTCTGCTGAGTCTGCCGATTTGCCATTGCATTTGCCTAAGGGTGTCCTGTGCCCCAACCCTCTTTCCCCCAGTTCTTGTTAAGAGAAATAAAACTTTGTTCATTTTTACAAAAAGTGACTGGCGCCCATCATTCCATCTTGCACTACACCCACTATGCCTTGTAACCTGCACCCTGAGGAGGAATGTAAGCTCTCCCCAGGCCTCTGGAAGTCGGGGAGATCACTGCAATAACTATAATGTTTTTATTCTGTAGATCTTCTGCTCTGGGGAAATATATAGTTTTTTGTTCATTTTAGTATTTGCATGAAAACTGTAGACATTTGTATAGCAGTCAGTGTGTTAAAAAGGCAGTAAATGAGACATTCACTTGCAATGTTCAAGTTGACACCAAGTCCTCTACCCCCTAACATTCAGTGGTCTTCGGGAAGAATTATAGTGAGTAGTCTAGGCTCTAGCAGTCAAGAGATGAAGAAGGTGGATCTTAATCTTGACCTGTGCAGAAGTCAAGGCCGCATTAAAAGGTTGAAAGGGAGGTTCACAGGATCAGTTTGAAGACTTGTATTCACAAGTACTAGAAGGTACCTGCACTTCAGCACTTGTTGCTATGCTAAAAATATTTTAGAGCAGGTCAGGCTCACTTTAATTATAAAATGAATACACACTTACCACTTTTATAAGTTCTTTGCCTAGCCTGACCTTATACTTAATTAGAATTTAGTAACTTCACAGAGATTGGGATAATAATTAGCAATTTAATACACACTTGCTGCAACCCTTTTCTTGACCCATACATAGAAGTGCTTTGAAATTAATAGCAATTCATTTTAATTTTAATTCTGGGTGATATTCAATTGTACGTATCAAGGCTGAATGTAGGAAATATGTATGAATATAAAGATAAACATTCAAAATGAATTACCCCAAAACACTTTGATGCTGAACTAATGTGCCCGAGCTGTTTGCTTTGTAGCCCGTAGCTGCCTGGAACAAAGAATAGTGTCCCTCTGTGCAAAAATAAGGAGGAAAATCTTTGCATCACTGCTTAAAGCGTTTGTTACCCCAACACTTAATGTTCCTGATATGTGCCTGCTGTACCATGTACTTGTATGAGAACGTATCCTGTTCCCTTTTAATTGCTTCCTTTTTGTGAAATCCCTGGTGTTCCTGCTAGTCCCTCTGACTTCCTATTAAAAACTGACCACACTAAACAGGAGAGCACAGTGTGGTTAGTTCTCTACCTATGCTGGGAACTCAGTCAGGGCCGCCTTAAAAGCATCATGGGCCCCTGGGCAAAGTAATGCACTGGGCCCCTATCAGCCTGCCCCAATTTATGCACCTACTCTCAAGAATTCAAGTATACATTGTTGATAGTATTAAACATCAATTTTAAACAATATAAAAAGCGTTCCATAAATCAAAAACTAATCAACACAAAAGGCACAGTACAGGGATGGAGGCAGAAGGGCACAGTACAGGGGGGGTGAAGAGGGCACACTACTGGGATCAGGAAGGCACAGTACAGGTTCCAGGATGCTGCCCAGGACATGGCCATCCTGGGACAGCTTAGTAAAAAGCATGACTGGCCTGGCAAATCCAGGATAATTGGCAAGTATTTAATGCAAGACTATCATGGGGCCCCCAAGCACCTGGGGCCTCTGGGCAGTGCCCAGGGGTGCCCATGTATTAAGACAGCCCTGAACTCCGTGTGCTCTGCTCAATGATCAGACTTTTCCTGGCATGCCCCCGTTGCACAGCCATTCACTGGCAAGCTCAGTGTGCTGCTGCTTCCCCCCCCCCCAGCTCTTATGCAGCTGAGAACAGAGGGAATGTGATCATTTATAAAAAAAGGAAAAAAGTTATTTATAATTTTTTTTATAGCTATACAAAAGCGTTTTGCCTTTCATTTTGATTTTAAATTGAATAGGCTGTATTACAAGGTGATAGTTTACAATCACTTTAAAGTGTTGCAGGGGCCTTGCATATGCAGCGTAAATTGATTAAACTAAAGCACTTAAAGCGGAGTTCTACCCAGTTAAAAATCAGCAGCTACAAAAAGTGTAACTTTTAACAATCGGACACTTACCTGTCCCAGGCTCCAGCAATGCGATCGCCCGAAGGCTCGCTCTTTTCCCCCTCCTTTTGGTGGCGCCGGCATCACAAGTGTGGGCACCGGCTTTGACTGCATGCGCGAGTCAGCTTTGCTTTGTCAATGGCCGGCGTATCTTCTGGGACCTGTGACGTGTCCCACAAGATCGCAGAGTGGAAGTGGGGGGGGAAGGTGAACTTCCTTCTTGTTCGGTGGCACCAGGACAGGAAGTACAGTCAAAACAGGGTCCCAGCTGCCCCCCCCCCCAAAAAAATTATCATGAGCTGAACTTAAAGATCTATGACTTTTTGTATGTTCACAAAAGGCCTATTTTTTTCTCAAATATTGTTCTCAAATCTGTCTAAATCTCTGTTAGTGAGCACTTCTCCTTTGCCGAGATAATCCATCCACCTCACAGGTGTGGCATATCAAGATGCTGATTAGACAGCATGATTATTGCACAGGTGTGCCTTAGGCTGGCCACAATAAAAGGCCACTCTAAAATGTGCAGTTTTACCACACAGCAAAAAAAATTACATGCCATTTGTGGCATGTCGGGGGGTCACCTCCCCTTAAAGCAGAACTTTTACTTTTGTGTGGAACTCCACTTTAAAGTATAATTAAAGGCAAACTTTTTTTTTAGTTTTGATAGAATGAAGAGTGATTATAATGCTTGTAAGTTTTTAATGTGGTCTGTGTCCCTGTTAAGGAGATTCACCCTCTCTATTTGTCTTGTTCACCATTATAATCATTGAAAGTAAAACTAAAAGAAAATCCCAAATTTTGGGTTGTGCCCAGAAAAGTAATAGAGGGGAAATCTTCCAATAGGAACACTAATTCTGGTGACTTGGGTGTCCCCTAAGAATTCCCTTAATTTGCAGGGATTTCCTCTCACTTCCTGTTTAGCTCTGGGACAGGAAGTGAAGGGAAATCTCAGCATTGGAACATAGATAACAGAAAAAAAATCTGACAGGTGGTAGAACCCTCACTTACTTTAGCCATAATAAAAAAAAAAGTTTTGCCTATAGTTCTACGTTAACTAACTTTATGTAAGTGATTCTAAGAAAAGAAAACCTATAAACTATGCAGTGCAAGGTAGGAGAGGCAGAGGAGGATAATGTAGCATGCCCACAGCCACATGTAAGAAACATTAGAAATAGGATGATCTTACACCAGACTTGGTGTTTTTAAAGCAAATCTGGCCATTCTGCTGCCCATACTTTCCTACCCAGTTCATCTAGTCATGTTGTGTAGCGAGGGACCTCAGAACCTCTGTAATTCATATTTGTTCTGGTTTAAAGGGATGAGGTGACATCCCTATCCCCAAGGCAACTATCCTACTCTCCCTTGCATTTCGGGATGCCTGTGGATTGACCTATCCTGGCTTAGCCAATACTTGTGGACAGTCTCTTGCACACCTGCTGCAAGCCTTACATCCGCAGACTCTACTTTGTCCCTTGGACACATGTTTTTTCCCCCCAAATAGAGGTTAGACGAAGGAGAAGTCTACACCAGGAATGATTTGCTTAACCAATACAAGCAAAGGTATTTACATACTTCAGCCATCCCTTGAAGGTGGTTGCACTCTTAAAACTGAACTTCATTCTCAAATTCTCAATCAACATTGACTATTTTCAATCCTTATGCTTCCAGCAGTAGTAGCCCCCGGAGGCGCGCTCGCATGCTCACTGTGCATCAGGGGGGAGCCAGGGTGTGGGTAGGGCGGACTCGATGTCCGCCGGCTACCCGCGATTGCTCCCCCACAGTGACAGAACAGGATCTGTGTATGTAAACACACGGATCTCCGTTCTGACAGGGGAGAAGGAGAGTGATCTTCTGTTCCCTGTATATGGGAGCCGTGATCACTCTCCTCCCCCAGTCAGCCCAGCCCCCACACAGTTAGAAACACATCCCAGGGAATGCATTTAACCCTTTTATTGCTCCCTAGTGTTACCCCCTTCTCTGCCAGTGACATTTATACAGTAATCAGCACATTTTCATAGCACTGATCGTTGCATAAATGTCAATGGTCCCAAAAAAGTGTCAAAAGTGTCCAACATGTCCGCCACAATGTTGCAATCCCGCTAAAAATCGCAGATCGTCACCATTACTAGTAAAAAAAAACCCCGAAAACCCATAAATTCTCATCGTTCATAAACGCGGCAACTTTTGCACAAAACAATCAATATACGCCGATTGCGATTTTTTTACCAAAAATATGAGGAAGAATATATTTTGGCCAAATTTTTTTGGATATGCATTTTAGCAAAAAGTAAGAAATATTGTTTTTTTTTTGCAAACTTGTTGCTCTTTGTTTATAGCGGTGATCAGAAGTGACCTAGAGGTGATCAAATACCATCAAAAGAAAGCTCTATATGTGGGGAAAAAAGGATGTCAATTTTGTTTGGGTACAACGTTGCATGTCAGTTATAGCAACGCAGTGGCGAATCGCAGAAAGTGCTCTGGTCCAAAAAGTGGGAAATCCTTCCGGGCTGAAGTGGTTAAACTTTTTTTTTTACATCATTTACTTCCTGGTTTCCAGGCCTAGGCAAATGATGCCATACATTCTCCTTCAAGATCAGATGAGGGGTTTTCTCAGCTAAGCACATGCTTGCCTGCATACCTGAGCTAAGGGCAGGTGTATTCCAGGAAGTATATGCTACATGAATCATCTGCCCATACTCAAGATGGCTTTGACCAGAAATGCTAGGGGGTGTTTTTTCAAAGTGATTTCTCAGCATAATTAAGCTTGGAAACATGGATGGATGGGTGGGTTTACTTTGAATATTAAACATGACATTAAAACTTTAATTTATAAACAGTACAATGTAGTTCAGAGAGAGATGTGACATGAGGGATGAGAGGCCTGTTAGTCACAGGAGGGGTATCTCAGAGATTGAAATTCCAAAGCAAAACAATTTGAGTAGTCCCAAAAAATGCATACAGCCCTTCCACCACTACAGAAGCTAAACGAATAAGGCCCAACTGTTCTGGTCCAGTCCAACCACAGAGATGCTTAGCAGATTCCCACCAACACTATGTATATTCAAGGCTTAGTTTCTGATAATGTCCCTATACTGACAGGGGCAGGGTAGGATTTAGTCTATTAGGCTATTAAGCCCCCCGAAATCCTGGCTATGGGGACATCTAGTAGCCAAAGCGGGAGTTACAACAGACCACGTTCGTGCCCTGCCCTACACTGAAAACCTAAAACAATTCTGACTAAGTTCTGAGTAAGTACCACCCTGTACCCTCCTTTGGATCGAAATGACAGTGCCCCCTTTTTTCCTTTTTTCTCCCTAACACCGCCCCCCCACCCATTTTTTTCAGGTTTTTCGACCAATTCTTGCCTCTTTGTTTTCGCTTCGCAAAATTGTTTGAGGCAATACTCCTCTCCCCTATAAGGGAGTTATTACAGAATGTACTATTGATTCTGTGACACGCTGTACCTGAGTGTAAGTCCTGCAACTAGAAATATTTCTGGATCTGTTTTTCATTACTATTCAGGCGATCCGATTTTATTGTCATGTATCACCTGCCTTGCATAGGCCTTTGATATGATTATGAAGTTATTTGTACTCAGTCAGTGGTATGGTATCTTCCGTTGTACCCGATATCCTTTTTTTCGTCATCGTGGATACTGTTTGCTACAATAAAATACAATTTGTAAAAAAAAATCATCATAAAAAAAAGTGCCCATACTATTAAAGTGTTTGTTACCCTAAAAAAATTGACCATGTTCCTTTAAAGCATGTTATACAGCACAGTGCTTGTGCTGTGTAATTTGGACCCCTGCATCACCTGAAATACAGTTGTGCTCATAAGTTTATATACCCTGGCAGAATTTATGATTTTTTGCCTATTTTTCAGAGAATATGAATGATAACACAAAAACATTTCTTTCACTCATGGTTAGTATTTGGCTGAAGCCATTTATTATCAATCACCTGTGTTTACTCTTTTGAAATCATAATGACAACAGAAACTACACAAATGACCCTGATCAAAAGTTTACATACCCTGGGGATTTTGGCCTGATAACATGCACACAAGTTGACACAAAGGGGTTTGAATGGCTATTAAAGGTAACCATCCTCAAATGTGACCTGTGTGCTTGTAATTAGTGTGTGTGTATAAAAGGTCAATGAGTTTCTGGACTCCTGACAGACCCTTGCATCTTTCATCCAGTGCTGCACTGACTTTTCTGGATTCGGCGACATGGGGAAAGCAAAAGAATTGTCAAAGGATCTGCGGGAAAAGGTAGTTGAACTGTAGAAAACAGGAGAGGCATATAAAAAGATATCCAAGGAATTGAGAATGCCAATCAGCAGTTCAAACTCTAATCAAGAAGTGGAAAATGAGGGGTTCTGTTGAAACCAAACCACGGTCAGGTAGACCAACTAAGATTTCAGCCACAACTGACAGGAAAATTGTTCGGAATGCAAAGAAAAACCCACAAATAACTTAAGGTGAAATATAGGACTCTCTGAAAACATGTGGTGTGGTTGTTTCAAGATGTACAATAAGGAGGCACTTGAAGAAAGATGGGTTGTCTGGTTGAGTCTCCAGAAGAAAGCCATTACTACGCAAGTGCCACAAAGTATCCTGCTTACAATACACCAAACAGCACAGAGACAAGCCTCAAACCTTCTGGCTCAAAGTCATTTGGAGTGATGAGACCAAAAATGAGCTTTTTGGTCACAATCAAAAGCGCTACATTTTGAGAGAAGTCAACAAGGCCTTTGATGAAAGGTTCACCATTCCTAATGTGAAACACGGAGGTGGATCACTGAAGTTTTGGGGATGTCTGAGCTACAAAGGCACAGGGAATTTGGTCAAAATTGATGGCAAGATGAATGCAGTATTTTATCAAAAAATGCTGGAGGAACATCTGCATTCGTCAGCCAGGAAGCTGCGCATGGGATGTACTTGGACATTCCAACATGACAATGATCCAAAACCCAAGGCCAAGTCGACCTGTCATTGGCTACAGCAGAATAAAGTGAAGGTTCCGGAGTGGTCATCTCAGTCTCCTGACCTCAATATCACTGAGCCACTATGGGGAGATCTCAAACGTGTAGTTCATGCAAGACAGCCCAAGAATTTCCAGGAACTGGAGGCTTTTTGCCAAGAGTAGTGTTGAGCGAACCCGGACTGTAACGTTCGGGTCCGTACCGAACTTTCGGGTGTCCGTGGCACGGACCCGGACCCGGACATTTAAAAAATCGTTCGGGTTCGGTCCGGGGTTCTGCTATTTTACTCCATGTGTTGAGAAGCTGCAGGGCAGCCAATCAACAAGTGTTTCACTGGTTTGCCCTTAGAAGCCATCACAGCCATGCCTACTAATGGCATGGCTGTGATTGGCCGGTGCATCATGTGACCCAGCCTCTTTATAAGCTGGAGTCACAGTGCTGCAGTCACATGCTCCTTGGGTTAGTGTAGGGAAAGGTAGCTGACTGCGTGAGGGACAGATTTGAGACATTTTAAGACCTGATCCTGCATCCTGAGATAGATTACTTTACTACTGCTGTCTGTGCTGTTGCTCTGAGGACAGATAGCAGAAATTAGAAAGAGTTGTGTACCTCATTTTATCGTCTTGGGGCCTGGCTTGGGCTTGCTAAAAAATTTACAGGCCCAGGCCCAGGCACGGTGCCTGTGGGCTTTCAAGCCATGCCTGGGCTTGCAATGTCAGGCCCAAGCGAGTTGTGATGA
>BLSH010109530.1:3781725-3794534 GCA_018402905.1 Glandirana rugosa
ACTCTTGTGTTTGAAAAAGAAAGTGAGTACCAATCACAAACCGACTTCGGTAAATAATAGTTAGTTGACACAAATGAGAAAAATTTATTATTACTGTTGTCTTTGATGGGTTCACTGGGACTAGTTTTCAAATGTATGAGGTCGAGAATTATGGCACATAACAGGGGAAATTGTAGTTACTGTCGAACTTCATTAAACATTATAAACACCTACTCCGAAAAATAGAAGAGTCTACCATTTAGACAGCTAAGGAGAACCGATCTCAACTCGCTTGGAGACCTTCAAGCCCAAGACGACCAGGCAGGCTTGAAGCCCTGTTTTGCGATCGTTCGGGTTCCGTCCGGACCCGGACCCGGACTTTGTCCCGAAGTTCGGACGGACCAGCAGAACCCGAACTTCCAGAGGTTCGCTCAACTCTAGCCAAGAGGAATCGACAGATTTACCATCTGAGAAGATAAAAAGCCTCATCCACAAATATTACAAATTACTTCAAGCTGTCATTGATGTTAAAGGGGACAATACACGGTATTAAGAGCTGGAGTATGTAAACTTTTGATCAGGGTCACTTGGGTAGTTTCTGTTGTCATTATTATTTAAAAAGAGTAAACACAGTTGATTGATAATAAATGGCTTCAGCCAAACACTAACCATGAGTGAAAGAAAAAGTTTGTGTTCTCATTCATATTCCCTGAAAAATGGCCAAGAAATCCTAAATTCTGCCAGGGTATATAAACTTATGAGCACAACTGTATATGCCCACTGACAGCTGATCATAGTAAACCGCGAGTGTTACTATGTATCAGACTGTCATTTTATGAATGAGTGAGGAATCTCTGTACAGATTCCTTATTCATTCAAGTAAAGTGCTGCAGAGAAATGGACTTTCTTCAGTCCCTTTCTCTGTCTAAAAGGAAGAGATACCCCTGATAAATCACTAAAGACCCCCCCCCCCTCAATTTATTAAAAAATATAAGTAAAAAAAAACAAAAAAACAAAACAAAAAAAAAAACAACATAGTAAGACCCAGTGACTTTTCTGGGGGACGGCAATCCCCCCCCAGGTCCGCATGCACTCAGCCCCTCCACTGAGATTACCCCCCCGCACTCACCGCTCCAAGGCTTCCTCGGCTTCTCCTTTTGGCCAGCCAGATCTGCTTCCTGTTATGATTGGCTGGGAGGAGAAGCCAGAAGACAATAGCGAATATTGATTGGCTATTGTCACAAGTGGGTGGGTTCCTTTTTCAAGCCAATTAGAGTCTCAGGTTGTAACCATGTGGCTTGAAAAAAAAAAAAAGCCCAGTGCCCTGCAAGGGGGCTACGCCCCTGCACCCCTAATGGACCGGCCGCTCCTGGTAAGATCACATGAAGCAGACTCTGTCAAGCAGATCCACCTGCTCAGTGGGGGATCTATCTGCTGATCCCCGCTGTGCAGGCGGATGACAGGTCCGTGTGCACTCCCCTGATGCAGAGCGGACACGGACACAGCCCGATGTTCTCTATGGGACACTCAGATGGAAACGGGCTGCCTGTACATTTCCATCGAATACCATCCGATCTGATCTGCTAGATGAATGGGGAATGGAATCCTCATCCGTCTGTTTTAAGCGGACCGGACCTGATCGGATGCAGCCTCTCCATAGAGAACAATGAGTGGTTTGATTGGGCCCACCAGAAAAATGGACAGGCAGACCCAATCGTGTGTGAAAGGGGCCTAAAGCCTTGTTCACACAGGGCATACACAGCGTACCTTTACAAGGATGCACAGGTGTTACGTGCATCTCTGTGCAGACAGTCCCACTAATGTCTTTTAGGATGCAGCAACTGCCAAGTCCACATGCATGTCCCTGAGCTCACATTGTCTGCGTTCGGGGTACCCACATGGATGTCAGATTGGGAACAGCAGCTATGCTTGTGCAGCCATTGCATCCCAATTGGCATAAATGGGACTGTCTATACGGGAATGCAAGGAACACCTGTGCATCCTTGTGTGGGTAAACATGGCCCACCATGGGCATACAGTATGCCACATGCAAATGATGCTTTAGTAGCAATTTAACAGGAATTTTGTAAGTTATATTGTGTTTATGTGTAATATTAATGATTTTAGTGTATTTTTAGTGAAAATAGCGATATGATGAACATTTGTGCAATTATTGCGGGGCCCAAAAAATCAGTAGCACTTTTATTATTCTACAGGTTATGTGCTTTCAGAAAATGTCGAATTTGAGGGGTCTTTGCAAATTCTGATAGCTGTAAGTGAAAAATGGAAACCTCCAGATTTTTAGAGTAAATTGTTTTTATTTACAGTTTTGTGTACCTTCAGTTTTCACCAAAAAGATGCAAATTAAAATGTACAAATATTTGTTATTTCTTAACTCAATACAGGTTTAACTTTTATATTTACTAGGAATTTAGCAGGAATATTGTACATTTTGCCCTGTATTAATGATTTTAGAGTATTTTTAGCGAAAATATTGATTTGATAAACATTTGCGCAAATATTGTTGTGCCTTAAAAATCAGTAGCACCCTCTTTTTATTCTACTGGCCATGTGCTTTCAGAAAGTATATGGTTTGAGGTGTATTTTATGAAATCTTAAGCTGTAAGTGAAAAAGGAAAACCTGCAGAATTTTAGAGAAATGTACCGTATATTTCGCACCATAAGACACACTTTTTTCCCCCAAAAAATGGTGTTGCTCCACACACTGGGCCTTCTCATCATGCTGCTAGTCTGTGCTTTAATGTCCGTCACTTCCCATCTCACTTGCCTCAGGATAGGCATTGTAAACTAATGGATGGGAAAAAAACAGCAGATCCAGGGTGCCGTCGCTTGCCTCAGGAGAGGCATTGTAAGAAAAAAAAAAAAAACGGTGACAGCAGATCCAGGGTGCCATTGCTTGCATCGGGAGAGGCATTGTCAGCAAAAAAAAAACAAAAAAAAAAACGTGCCAGCCAAGCCACCCACAGCTGGGGCAGGTGTCAACAAAGCCACCCACAGCTGGGGCAGGTGCCAGCCAACCACCCACAGCTGGGGCAGGTGCCAACAAAGCCACTCACAGCTGGGGCAGGTGCCACCCAAGCAACCCACAGCTGGGCAGGTGTAAACCAAGCCACCCAAAGCTGGGGCAGGTGCCAGCCAACCACCAGCAGCTGGGGCAGGAGCCAACAAAGCCACCCACAGCTGGGGCATGTGCCAACCAAGCAACCCACAGCTGGGCAGGTGTAAACCAAGCCACCCCCAGCTGGAGCAGGTGCCAGCCAAGCCACCCACAGCTGGGGCAGGTGCCAACCAAGCCACCCACAGCTGGGGCAGGTGCCAACCAAGCCACACACAGTAGGGACTGGGACAACCGAGCCACCCACAGCAAGGACTGGGTGCTATCCCAGCCACCCCCAGCAGGGACCGGGCCAGCCCAGCCACCCACAGCAGGGACTGGGTGCTAGCCAAGCCACCCACAGCAGGGACAGGGGGGCCAGCCCAGCCACCCACAGCAGGGACTGGGTGCCAGGCAAGCCACCCACAGCAGGGACTGGGTGCCAGCCAAGCCACCCACAGTAGGAATCAGGTGCCAGCCCAGCCACCCACAGCAGGAACCAGACGCCAGCCAAGCAACCCACAGCAGGGACCAGATGCCAGCCCAGCCACCCACAGCAGGGCCCGGGTGCCAGCCAAGCCATCCACAGCAGGGCCAGGTGCCAGCCCAGCCATCCACAGCAGGAACCAGGTGCCAGTTCAGCCACCCACAGCAGGAACCAGGTGCCAGCCACCCACAGCAGGAAACAGGTGTCAGCCAAGCCACCCACAGCAGGGATTGGGTGCCAGCCCAGCCACCCAGAGCAGGTGTCAGCCCAGCCACCCACAGCAGGGCCCGGGTGCCAGCCAAGCCATCCACAGCAGGAACCAGGTGCCAGCCCAGCCACCCACAGCAGGAACCAGACGCCAGCCAAGCCACCCACAGCAGGGACTAGGTGCCAGCCCAGCCACCCACAGCAGGGCCCGGGTGCCAGCCAAGCCATCCACAGCAGGACCAGATGCCAGCCCAGCCATCCACAGCAGGAACCAGGTGCCAGTTCAGCCACCCACAGCAGGAACCAGGTGCCAGCCGCCCACAGCAGGAAACAGGTGTCAGCCAAGCCACCCACAGCAGGGACTGGGTGCCAGCCCTGCCACCCACAGCAGGTGCCAGCCAAGCCACCCACAGTAGGAACCAGGTGCCAGCCCAGCCACCCACATTAGGGACCGGGTGCCAACCAATCCACCCACAATAGGGACTGGGTACCAGCCAAGCCACGCACAGTAAGGACCGGTTGCCAGCCAAGCCACCCACAACAGGGACCAGGCCAGCAAGCCACCCACAGCAGGGACAGGGCCAGCCAAGCCACCCACAGCAGGGACTGGGTGCCAGCCCAGCCACCCACAGCAGGGACTGGGTGCCAGCCCAGCCACCCACAGCAGGGACTGGGTGCCAGCCCAGCCACCCACAGTAGGAACCAGGTGCCAGCCCAGCCACCCACAGCAGGAACCAAGTGCCAGCCCAGCCATCCACAGCAGGATCCAGGTGCCAGTTCAGCCACCCACAGCAGGAACCAGGTGCCAGCCGCCCACAGCAGGAAACAGGTGTCAGCCAAGCCACCCACAGCAGGGACTGGGTGCCAGCCCAGCCACCCACAGCAGGTGCCAGCCCAGCCACCCACAGGAGGAACCAGGCGCCAGCCACAGCAGGGACCGGGTGCCAGCCCAGCCACCCACAGCAGGGCCCGGGTGCCAGCCAAGCCCTCCACAGCAGGAACCAGGTGCCAGCCCAGCCACGCACAGATGGGACAGGGACCAGGTGCTAAAGCAGGATGATAAGGCAGAAAAAACTAGCTATATAAAATTCCTTTTAAACTGGAGGTAGTAAAATATGCTAAGGAACATGGAAACAGATCAGCGGAGAGACATTCTGGGCCACCTTCAACTGAAAAAATTATAAGCGAGTGGAGGAAACAAGAGGATCAGCTGCAAAGAGCAAATAAAAATAAACACACTTTTCGTGGGCATGCTGCAAAGTAGCCACAGTTAGACGTGGACATGAAAGAATGGGTCACATAATAATGGCTTCTCAGTCTCAACAAAAATGATATGTGAAGCCAAACGCATTGCTGTACAAAAACGCATTCAGGATTTTACTGGATCACATCATGGTGCTACAGATTTACGAAGCGATGTGACCTTGTTATGCAAACCAAAACTAGAATTGCGCAAAAAATGCCAAAAGAATATGAATCTAAGATTCTGTCTTTTCATAAATTTGTAATTGATTCTAGGAAGAAAAATGCTTTTGAAATTGGCCAGTTTGGAAATATGGATGACCGGTTAACCTTTCATGTGCCATCTAATAGGACTGTTGATCTGAAAGGTGCCAAAACCATAACCATGAAAACCTCAGGACATGAGAAAACCCATTACACGGTTGTGTTGTCCTGCTGTGCAGACGGCACCAAATTGCCGCCCATGTTAATTTTCAAAAGGAAAACATTTCCAAAAGAAGTGATTCCACAAGGAGTTGTTGTACATGTTCACGAGAAAGGATGGATGGACAAAAATGGAATGAGAGTATGGGTTGAAAAAGTGTGGTCCAAACGTCCTGGAGGGCTTCTGAAAAAAGTGCTTGACCTGTTTAGAGCACATATTAGCCAAAATACAAAAATGTTCTTTAACCACTTGCCGACCGCCGATCGGCATCTGACGGCGACAGAGTGGCTCTCCTGCGCAAAATGCCGTCATTTGACGGCGGCTGCCAAGTCGCGCTCACTGTGTCCGGGGAGGGCCAGGGAGCGGGTGCGGCGGATTCGATCTCCGCCGGCCACCCGCGATGCCCCCCCCGGAGTGAAGGAGCGGAGGTCCGTGTAAGTAAACACGGACCTCTGTTCTGTGAGGGGGGAAGGGCTGTGATCACAGCCTTCCTCTACATGGAAGGTGTGATCACTTCCCTTCCCCTGCTAGGGCAGCCCAAATACAGTTAGAACACGCCCAGGGAACACAGTTAACCCTTAGAGCGCCCCCTGCAGGTTAACCCCTTCACTGCCAATGGCATTTACACAGTAATCATTGCATTTTTATAGCACTGATCGCTGTATAAATGCCAATGGTCCCAAAAAAGTGTCAAAATGTTCCGACATGTCACAGTACCACTAAAAATCGCAGATCGCCGACATTACTAGTAAAATATAAAAAAAAAATAAAAACCCCAGAAATGAATTCTCATCATCCGTAAACACGACCACTTTTGCGCAAACCAATCAATAAACGCCGATTGCGATTTTTTTAAATCACAAATATGAGGAAGAATATAAATCGGCCAAAACCGATGAAAAAAAATGTTTTTTTATTTATTTTTTTTGGATTTGTATTTTAGCAAAAAGTAAAAAATTTGGGGTTTTTTTGCAAAATTGTCGCTCTTCTTTTGTTTATAACGGCGATCAGAAATGATGCAGCGGTGATCAAATACCACCAAATGAAAGCTCTATTTGTGGGAAAAGAAGGACGCCAATTTCGTTTGGGTACAACGTCGCACGACCGCGCTATTGTCAGTTAAAGCGACACAGTGCCGAATCGCAAAAAGGGCTCCGGTCCTAAAGGGGGAAATCCTTCCGGGGCTGAAGTGGTTAAAGAAGTGAAGACACATCTAGCTGTAATTCCTGAGGGTCTTACCAGCCAGTTGCAACCTCTCGACGTTTTCATCAACAAACCATTTAAAGTCTTTATGCGAGAAGAGCGGAACAAATTAATGGCTGATGGTAATCATGATTTGACACCTACTGAACGAATGAAGAGGCCCAATATCACTCAAGTTTGTGAATGGGTGAAAACATCATGGCACTCAGTGAAGGAGGAAATCGTTGTACAGTCCTTCAAAAAATGTGGCATTAGCAATGCCTTAGATGGACCTGATGTATTGTATATGAAGATAGCAAAGAAAGTGATGTCAGTCATTGTGAGCAACTGAGCTTCATAAATGCTGATACTAGCGATGAAGAGTTCTTGGGGTTCCCAGAAAAGGCGAAGACTACCATAGTCAAACCTTAAAGTCTCTCCTCATTTGTTAATGACAGATGGTTCTTAAAGAGGAAGTGCAATCTGCTCACATGCAGTACCGTAATTTGTAATAAAAACATCTTTGCCATTCTGAAGCTTCCCTCCAAACACTTTGCATATTCTTTTACGGTGTATACCAATATTCTGTGATTCTGTACTTACCAAATATGCTGCAGAAATCTCCCTCCACTAGGTCTGGCTGCATTTATCTCTCATGACATTGAGAGAGAGAGCTGTGCATGATGTCATAAGCCTAGGCTAATGACCAGAAAATAAACAGAAAGTGGGCTGTATAAGGTATTTACTGGTAGAAAAAAATGTTTTACTATCCAAAGTTAAAA
Source organism: Glandirana rugosa (assembly GCA_018402905.1). Classification (NCBI taxonomy): domain Eukaryota; kingdom Metazoa; phylum Chordata; class Amphibia; order Anura; family Ranidae; genus Glandirana; species Glandirana rugosa. Next base: position 3,789,144 of record BLSH010109530.1, read on the forward strand.
TAACAAGGGCTGAAGATTTAATAGATAGATTGAAAAATTACTGACATTCCGCTTTGTCATTGTTGACTGCTATTTACACTTTCAATGGTTGAAATGTTACTCTGTTATATTTTACTAAATATTTTAGTACACCAATTGGTTCAGAATATTTTTTTTTCTAGTTTTCCTCCTCTAAAACCTAGGTGCGTCTTATGGTGCGAAAAATACGGTATTCATTTACATTTTTGCCTACGTTCAGTTTTCACCATTTTGCAAAAAGGCGTGATTTAAAAATGACAAATATTATTATTTATTAACTCAATACAGGTTAATATTTTATATTTAGTAGGAACTTAGCAGGAATTTTGTAAAATGTGCTGTGTTTATATCTGCTAAAAAATGATTTTAGAGAATTTTTAGCGAATATATTGTTTTATTAAACATTCGCACATTGTGCGTTAAAATCAGTAGCACCTACCTTTTATTCTACAGGTCATGTGCTTTCAGAAAATATATGGTTTGGGGGATATTTAACAAACTCTGAAAGCTGAAAGGGAAGAATGAAAACCTCTAGATTTTTAGAGAATTTTAGATATTTACATTTTTTGCGTATTTTCGATTTTCGGCATTTCGCAAAAAGGCGCAATCTAAAATGTACAAATAGTCGTAATTTATTAACTCAATACAGGTTAACTTCTATATTTAATAGGACTTTTGTAAAATGTGCTGTGTTTTTATCTGCTAATAATGATTTAAGTGTATTTTTAGCAAACATATTGTTTTAATAAAAAGTTGTGCAAATATCATTGTGCCCTAAAAATCAGTTGCACCTTATTTGTACTATACTGGTTATGTGCTTTCAGAAAACATATGGTTGGGGGGGGGGGGGGGGTGTCTTTAACAAACTCTGAAAGCTGTAAGGGAAAAATAAAAAAGCAATGGAAAAATTGCAAAAATGGCCTGGCCATCTGAGTGTAAAAAATGGAGCACAGGGCCTCGCAGTGAAAAGGTTAAAGAGCAGAGTTACTACTTACCAGACTTTTAGGTAATATAACTTTTTTTTTTTTTGTAGTTTGATTTTTACAGCAAAAAGTTCTGGCAACTTAGTCATATTAAAATCGACAGATTTCAATTTCCTTTATGTTAAATTCAATTCTGATAATCTCCTTTATGTTTTGCTCAGCTGCTTATTAACCGGTTCCTGACTGGCTCACGTAAATTTACTGCTGCAGAGTGGCGCTGTCCCGAGAATCGCCGTCTATAAACAGCGGCTCACGCGTGCGCTGTAGTGGGCGGGAGTGCGGCTGTGGCACGGGTGGCGAGCCGCAATTGCCTAGCAGAGAGGAAGAGCGGGGAACCACTGATGTAAACACGGCGGTTCCCTGCTCTGTCAGGCGCATGTAAGAGATCTACTGATCCCTGTCACTGCGATCAGTTAGATCTCTTATGCCCCTGGTAGCCCAGCCCCCTCACAGTTAGAACACAGCTAGGAAACACAGTTAACCCCTAGATTGTTCCCTGCAGGTTTACCCCTTCCCTGCCAATGACATTTATACAGTAATCAGTGGATATTTAAATTTCTGATCGCTGTATAAATGTCATTGGTCCCAAAAAAGTGTCAAAAATGTCCAACAAGTCCGCTGAAATATTGCAGTCCTGACAAAAATCACAGGTCGCCACCATTACTAGTAAAAAAAAAAATGGTAAAAATGCCAGAAATGAATTTTCATGGTTTGTAAATGCGGCAACTTTTGCGCAAACCAATCAATAAACGCCGACTGCAATTTTTTTTTTTTACCAAAAATATGAGGAAGAATATAAATTGGCCATAATCGATAAATACATTTTTTTTTTTTATATTTTTTTTTTTTGGATATGTATTTTAGCAAAAAGGAAGCAATATTGTTTTTTTTTTTTTGCAAAATTGTCACTCTTTTTTTTGTTTATAGCGGTTAACAGAAATGATGCAGAGGTGATCAAATACCACCAAAAGAAAGCTCTATTTGTGGGAAAAAAAGGACGCAAATTTTGTTTGGGTACAATGCTGCATGACCGCGCAATTGTCAGTTAAAGCGACACAGTGCCGAATCGCAGTGCTGTGGTCCTAACGTGGGAAATCCTTCTGGGGCTGAAGTGGTTAAAGGTATTATCAACTGTTTATGTAAGCCAAAATTTTGGTTCTAAAGTACATTTTGAGGTGTATCTCACTGTTGTGTTTTTAAAAGCACATGGTCTTTGCTTCCAGTTTACATGCCTCTTTAATAAACTTCAGTAAATTTTGTCACGTCTGGCAACATTATGGTATGCAGCATTTGCCAAGTGTCCTCCTGAATTACATTTGCATATTCTAGTAAAATCATGCAAAAATAGTAATTATGATACTTAATAGCCATCGTGAAATCATGAAACCCAACTTTTAATGTCAGGTAGAAGAGCTTGAACTCCTTCTCATGCCCTTTGCGAGACCTTATCATTTATTTATAAAGTACATGTATCTCTGGATTTAGATAAGCATCTTTCTGTGTCCCAGGTGTTAAAATCACATAGCGATTTTAAGGATATGGGCTGAATTGAATAATGCTATGCACTTTGTCTAACACAGAAAGTGTTTGTAGATATTCAGCTGTAAAGGATTACTTATGAGATTGTATTTTAAGTCTTAAAGTGATTGTAAAGTCTTGTTTTTGTTTTCTATAAAAATAAAAGTAATAAACCTGCCCCCTCTCTCTTCTGATTGGCTAACTGACTCTGATTGGCTGTGTTTCATCCAATCAGGAGGGAGAGTCCCGGGCGACCAAGGCACTCGTGGACATCGCTGGATAGAGATAGGGTTCAGGTAAGTATAAGGGAGGCTGGGGTGGCTGCTGCAAACAGAAGGCTTTTTATCTTAATGCAATGCATTAAGATAAAAAAACCTTCTGCCTTTACAATCACTTTAAGCTGACCATACATGGGTCGAAAGAATTTTCTTACAAAAATCATAACTAAGAATTTTCGTTCGAATTAGGGGGCTGAAGCAACCACTAATTTTTGTGCGGTCATTGAATTTAGGTGATTGGGCATGTTGGAATTTTTTTTAAAAACTAACAAATTTCTAATAAATGATGTAAGAATCATGGGAGAAATATAATAATAAAAAAATGCACATGAGCTGTGACCTGGAAAGAAAAGAAGATTCACGGCCACAAAAATTATTTTCTGTAGCAACATGAGGTGGAATTGAAGGCTTGGTTGGTAGAATTTCAAAATCAATGGTAGCACCATCAGATTACAAAGTGTACAAAATTTCTCATTTTTGAAAGAAAACATTTTCATAGTCTGACCCATGTATGGCCTGCATTAGGATCCATTCACGCCTGCCACTACATTACAACGCAGCATGCCTTTCAACATTAGGTGGGACCTTGCAGGGTGGGGGAGCCTTTCTTCCCTTGCAAATTATCCTAGTCTCAATGCTGGAGGACACAAGCCTCTTCCTACCTCTGTGTTTCCCAAAAAATGAAGTGGGAGATGATGGTAAAATTGGGGGGACTTTTGGTGGAATCTAGAAGCTCTATTTATAATAAAGTGGTGATCAGTTGTCTATCTCCTTCCAAGGAAATAAGTACAGAGCTACATTAGTACCCCTTTATCTGTTCTCACAAGGAGTTTTAAGTACAAAAAAAATGCACACTGAATTAAAACTCCTTTAGTGATATAAAACACAAACACATACTTACTGGCTGGCAATGTTTAAATATTTTATTAACCACTTGACCACTGGGCACTTAAACCCCCTTCCTAACCAGACCAATTTTCAGCTTTCAGTGCTCTCACACTTTGAATGACAATTACTCAGTCATGCAACACTTCACCCATTTGAAATTTGCGTCCTTTTTTCACACAAATAGAGCTTTCTTTTGGTGGTATTTAATCACCGTTGGATTTTTTATTTTTTGCGCTATAATTAAAAAAAATACCGAAAATTTTGTAAAAAAAATAATTTTTCTTTGTTTCTGTTATAAAATTTTGCAAATTAGTAATTTTTCTTCATAAATGTTGGCCAAAATTTATACTGCTATATATCTTTGGTAAAAAAAAACAAATTAGTGTATATTATTTGGTCTTTGTAAAAGTTATAGAGTCTACAAGCTATGGTGCCAATCACTGAATATTGATCACAACTGATGTACTGACCACCTATCTCATTTCTTGAGACCCTAACAAGCCAGGAAAGTACAAATACCCCCCAAATTACCCCTTTTTGGAAAGTAGACATTCCAAGGTATTTAGTAAGAGGCATGGTGAATTTTTTTAATTTGTAATTTTTTCCCACATTTCTTTGCAAAATGAAGTTTTTTCTTTTTTTTTTTTTCACAAAATTGTCATATGTTAACAGGTTATTTCTCACACCCAGCATATGCATACCACAAATTACACCTCAAAACACATTCTACTACTCCTCCCGAGTATGGCGATATCACATGTGTGACACTTTTACACAGCCAGGCCACATCAGAAGCCCAACATGTAGGGAGTGCCATCAGGCGTTCTAGGAGCATAAATTACACACATAATTTTGTGACTACTTCTTGCACTTTTGAAGGTCCTGGAGCACCAGGACAATGGAAACGCCCAAAAAATGACCCCATTTTGGAAAGTAAACACCCCAAGGTATATTCTAGGAGACATAATGAGTCTTTTGAACATGTCATTTTTTCCGCAAGTTTTTGGAAAATGTGGAAAGAAAATGAAAACGCATTTTTTTTTACACAATGTTGTCAATTTATACAATATTTCTAACACACCACATGTACCTAGCAAAAATGACACCCCAAAATATATTCTGCTACTTCTCCCGAGTATGGCGATACCACATGTGTGACACTTTTACACAGCCTGACCACATACAGAGGCCCAACATGCAGGGAGCACCGTCAGGTTTTCTAGGGGCATACATTTCAAATCTAATTTGACTACCTTTTACACTATTGTGAGGCACTGTGGTGGCATATATAGGCACTGTAGTGGCACAGACGGGCAGTGTAGGGGCACGGATGAGCAGTGTAGGGGCACGGATGAGCAGTGTAGTGGCACGGGTGGGCAGTGTAGTGGCACGGGTGGGCAGTGTAGTGGCATGAGTGGGCAGTGTAGTGGCACGGGTGGGCACTGTAGTGGCAAGTTTGGGCACTGTAGTGGCACAGATGGGCACTGTAGTGGCACGGATGGGCACTGTAGTGGCATGGATGTGTCACGGATGAGAACTGATGTGGTATGGATGAGCATAAATGAAGCACAAATGAGCCATGGATGGGGGATGGATGAGCGACGGATGGGGATGGATGAGCGACGGATGGGGATGGATGAGCGACGGATGGGGATGATGAGCCACGGATGGGGATGATGAGCCACAGATGGGGATGACTGAGCACA